>DWON01007413.1:0-12954 GCA_018251015.1 Phocides pigmalion okeechobee
CAATCAATGCATCTTTGCCAACGCATTGGTAGCTTATTGATGCCCTTCTTGAGTAAATCAACTATGAAATCAGAAATGTTTTTTAACATCAGGAAAACCAACGGAAGGCTACGTCAGACTCCAATCGACTAAAAACTTGACGGATGTTCCACCGCTCCACAACAGGGCGGAGCCGTGAGGACGCTTTCGCACATTTCCGCGACTCCGCTAGTAGAAATAGAAGCAGCGGTGGTACTTCCCCTCTCAAACTGTACAAGTTCTACGACCTACTAATACCCTTAAACCTTTGAGAGGGGCTTACTATGATTTCGGAAAAGTGCTACGTAATCGCTTAAGTGAAACAATTGTGGGGTAGATTGAATGAACACGATATTCTAGTTATTATCAAGGTACTCTGATGGATATGAATAATTCAGAACTTATAACAATCTCCGTTAATGGCTGAGTAGTTGTAAGTGATTTAATATTTTGTATTTTGAACAAATAATATTGATATGTACCGTTACATATAAATATATATTTTGCTAG
This sequence comes from Phocides pigmalion okeechobee, assembly GCA_018251015.1. NCBI lineage: Eukaryota > Metazoa > Arthropoda > Insecta > Lepidoptera > Hesperiidae > Phocides > Phocides pigmalion. The sequence goes on from DWON01007413.1 coordinate 529, forward strand.
TTCCATAACAAATAATATTTCTTAAGTAGTAGAACTAATATTCCATCAGGGAGGTACCATCACCGCCATCATAATCGAAGCTAACCTTAATACTCAGAAATAGTAACACATCTTTCGATCTCAGACCTATATCTATTCTCTAGACCTATTTTCTATCAGTCTCTTCAATCCTATTTAAGATTTATATGGATATGCTGCAGTGACAAAACCATCCTGCATGTTTCCTGCTACGTTCCTCGCAAAGAAGGTATAAAAAGCTATGAATAGTCAAAAGCATAGGGTAAGTCCAAACCGAATAACCGCTAATCGCGATGGCTTTTATTGGGGTCCTGTGAGTGTATTGAAGTGATTTACGCTGTTATTAAATTCCGAGGCAGGTCGCCGCCCTGGGTGCGGCCAGCAACGTAGGGCGCGCCCGTTCATTACGTGCAGTAGATGAGGGAAATGCTTTTGTAAAATATCATACTTTATTGTACACCTTACTTTGTTTATGCAACGGGTAAATTTTATAACAAAATACAGTTTGTTGCACCATATTTTTTGTAAAATTAATTAATATTAGTAATATAATTTTATAATTTCTAGTGTCAAATATTAGAATCAGACGGTAGATATCTCTTATTGTAATAAAAATAATTACTTTTTTATGTGAGAAGAGTAGCAAACGAGCATGCAAACCACTTGATGTGAAGTAGTCGCAGCCCATAGACATTCACGTACAATCACAAGTTTGACTAAAATTATATCTGAGCTCGAACGTAGATACGTTGCTACTCCCGAGGACTAAGATAGTCGAACCGCTTTAAAGTGTAGCCGTAAACCGAATCTCTCCAACTGAAACACAAGTAATGCTTTACGGCCGATTATGCGGGCGGCGGTGGTACTTCCCCGGTCAAACTATAGTTCCCTCACCTTTAAAAAATACTTTTAAAGGTAACATAAAATTATTACTTTATTATTCGACTGCGGCTAGCAATATTTGCAAGCGAGGCGACTAAAGTCCTCATGAATAGTAACGCGTCTGTGCATGACGTTAGGCAGGTTAAAATCAAACAGGACCTAACTGTTTGATTTTCGACGTTAATTTCTATCGAGTGAAGATAACATTTTAACATCAATGAGAGCACGGCTTAGTTGCAATCAACCCGACTTCTACTTAAGTTGTAGTACCACCTGGTTTTGTTAATACTCTTCAAGTACAATTGCGTTCCTTACGAAACAAGATCCAGGTTCGCGATAAGCGCAAAAGAAACCATCAAGGGATTTTTAGTGTGTACAGGTTCCAAACAACCCGAAATTGTTCCAAGATGTCGGGTATATACGAAGGCTTTTTCCCAGAATAAAAAAGGCCTCCGACAAGGTTTGACGACTATAAACTAGTGATAAGAACCAGGCCCCACTTGTTTGAAACGTCACGTCTTATATAAACGTAATAATCTATTCTTAACACACGTAATCTCGGCACGAGATAGTTTCAAACACGAAAAGGATTATTGGAAAACGGATTTTAAGAAAAAGTATATTACACTTTGAAAAGCGGTAAAATAAAATTGAACTGGCCTTTGAACAGAAGAACGGCATTATCCGATAGTTTCCGTTTGTACAAAGGATTTGTGAAATTAAAAATGCTTTAAAACGATCCCCTTTTTACTGTAATTAGAGTTCCGGGGAAAATTAGAAACGTCTAATCGTTTGTAAGAAAGAGATGGAGATAGTTCATTAAAATGTCATCAAAAGAACTGTTCGTATTTGAAGAAAAATAAAAAAAAACTTTTTAAATGTTTCCTTTCCCTAATTAATTAATTAATAGCCTCATTATAAGCTGTCAGACGTTGTTGCTAAGTTACTGTTTTTAACTTCAATGAAGTTTATTTTACGTTTTTCCTCGATTATTGTTTAAATTTGCGCCAACATTTTTGATGTTTAAGTAAAGATGTTTAAAAAACTGCGGAGCTATTTAGTATCTATTTTTTCACGGGCACTTAATACAATAATTTCATTAGCTATTTTAAAATTAGCTGCACACGACAAAAAATTAATCAAATCCTGCGAACTGTAATTATTTACGTGAACTAATATTAAATTTCATGGTTAGCTTTATTCAATATCTAAAATTTATTACAAATAAAATAAATGAGCTAGATTACTTCCTTGCTTTAGTATACCCAAGACACTTGCAACATTACCTCGCCGTATTGTTAAACTTCATTGCTGGCTTAGGTAAGCCCCAGCTCTTGGGGTCAGTTTAAATTCATTTGATCGTGCATAGATACGTTTCACCCCTAAGGACTAAGATGGTCGTCTTATTATTAAACGTAGCAAATATTGCTATAAATTTAAAGACCCATCATCTTTGAGATAATCGTAAACAATTACCAAAAACTGATTTTGATGATGATTTTATAGTTTAATTTGAAAAATGTTTGTATATAGACACAATTTAGTTCTACCATCGTTTTTATATGTGATAAAAACAGTCGTGGTCACGCTGACTACAGAATTATATTTGTTTTTATTACACTTATCATAAAAGAGCTTGCAAACCACGTAATATTAAGAAGTTACTGCAGCCCATCTACATCTCACCTCAAACTAGAACAACGTCTTTTCTAAGATTATAGTACGTGCTTTGCATAGAGGTACTTGAGAATTAGGGTAGCCTCGCTTATAAATGTACCAGGCTGCTATATTTGTCCACCTAATAGAATACCTCTAGAATTTATTCGGAGCGAATTATGAGAGCGGTGGTACCTTTCTACTAGAACTGTAGTTTATCTATTAAATTAAGAATGCTGTTATCTGATTGCTATTCTGTTCAGCTGTTTCGCAACTTTTAGAATTGTGTCTATATACAAACATTTTTCAAATTAAACTATAAAATCATCATCAAAATCAGTTTTTGGTAATTGTTTAGAATTGGTAAACCTTCGTATATATTGCGAGTGTAAATCAAACGTTACTCTCATAAATCTTCAATAATAAGTACCTATTCTAACACGAGTAAAATAAATACTACATGATGTGTTTTATGAGGGTATTTTATTTATAGCAAAATCATAAGAAAAGTCAATGTAAGCAGTGTTTCTTGCTTTTTGAAAATATTAATCAAATTTTCGCTGTTATTGATATAGAAACCAAATTTAGTTATTATTTTTCTTTTTTCTTCATAAATATTTAATTGAGACTGTATAGAGATACTGTAAATGCAACATATACAGAAAATCTTTAGGAACCTTTTTCTCTCTTTTAAAATAACAATTTTGAAGGGCAAAGTAAGCTCTCCTTCAAAGTTGGCAATGCATTGGCGACTTTCTTGATGTATCAAATGCCAATAGGCGACGGTGATTGCCTTCCATCAGTTAGTCTGTCTGTCTATTTGTAAGGTTAAATAGAGGAAAAAAATAATTATGAGGTCTTTATGATTGTAAAAACGTTCTATCTTTAGAATTATAAAGATCTATATAAGATCTCCAATATAAAGAAACAAAGAAAAATAGTTTTTTTAGAAAATGTGAAAGTGGAGCATATACCTAAATTAAAGAACTATTTTTAGTTGGTTAACAAATTGAATTGAATTTATATGCAATACAATACAATATCATTTTTTTGTTGAAGAAGGTAAATTACAAGAATGGACAATAATATGGTATGAGTCCTTTTACTCTACCCGTCACGTGCGTTTTTAGTTCAAAAAAAATCGTCACGAATCATACAGCTTAATAACAGAATAATGTTTCTGGTGGTTCGTTCAGAGTACATTTTAGCTGTTTTTGCCGTTGCTCTCTCGAGGCACACTCGAGGTGGTTGTTAATGTCCTTTTTAGCTAGCTTTAGCTAGCTCCTTTTTAGCTCCGCAGACTTAGCTGTTCGATAAAAAGTTTTACTTCAAAATATATGAATAAATTAATTAATATAACGGGAATACAGAGCAGTGAACTCAGTTCGTAGTCAGATGTAATTTTAAGCATTTTTTTCTGTTTTTGAAACGTATGAATTTTTATGAAAATTACTCGTAACTTTACTGTGACTTTTCTGTAGTTTTTATTTATGTTGAAGAAGTAGAAAACGAAGGTGCACACCATCTGATGTTAAATAGACTTTGTAGCCCATGATTATCTACGTCCAACCTGAAACAAGACTAAAGTACTACCTGTCGTCTTGTATGCGTTACTACTTACTTACTGAAACACACGAGCCGCTTTAGGGCGGGGTATGAGGGCCGCGGTGGTATCTTTCCGATGGAACTATTATCGTACGACCGGTCAAAATAGCAAAAAAAAAATGTTTTGATATTTAAAGAAACTGGTCGAAAAATAAGTTTGATATTTAAAAATATATATGACAAGCGACCCGGGCCAGCTTCGCTCAAATAGAGTTCATATTTACTTAAATTATTTTCTTTCGTGCATGCATCCAGTCATTATCTAATTGCAAAAATTAACAACAATTGGAAACATCTGTTTCGTACGACGATTGAATTTCTCGCCCAATTAAAAAAAAATCAAGTTATTATGCACCTAAACCTTCCTCAGGAATCACTCTATGTTGTTGAAAACTGTGAGAAAATCCGTCCAGTACTTTTTGAGATTATCGCGAACAGACAGACTTGACGGGCGACTTAGTTTTATAATATTTAGAAGTAATATTAAAACAAAAACAACTACTTATTACAACGTATAACGTAATAGCGACGACAGAAATATCCGTTTCAGTGTAATATAATTTAATATCTATTACAACAGTGATTTTATTTACTAAACACAAAAAATATACGCAATTAATAAACGGACACATGCTTTCAATGGGCCGGTTTCGAGTTTCTAATTGAAAGGGTTGGCGTGGAAATTAATACAACCAATTTAACACTGTTTACATTAGTAAGTAGTTACATAATTAGGGGGTAACGAAGTATCTATTCATGTTATAAACTTTTTGAACATGGATGGGTTATTAAAATTTAGTGACAAAAAATGTAATTCTGAGTGTATTTTTATGTAATTGTGTCTCATAATGTAAAGTCTATACATATTTAAATGCTAATAATCTATAATTAATTCATGTATTCTCATTTATGTCTCCGTCGATAATTTCTGCTAAGCTCAAAGGTTGAATAATAGGGAATACTTTTAGCATTAGGTTCTCAGTTTGTGTCGCACTTTTGTGTTTAATAATGAAGAATAAATAAGTGAATAAGCTTTTCTTAATCAGGTTTTCTAAGTAGGTACAATATTAAAATTATTAGCAATACGATTTTTTAACCAATTTCCAAAACAAGGTTAAACTTTATATTTTTTTTCCTTTTTTATCTTCTACACGTTACTTTATTTTTTATCTGTGAAGAGTAGCAAACGAGCATACAAACCACCTGATGTTAAGCCATCACAGTTCGTAGACACATACGTACAACCACAAACACGACCGAAATTCTGTCTGAGCTCGAACGTAGACACGTTGCTACTCCTGAGCACTAAGATGGTCGCCTCGCTTCAAAGTGTGGCCGGCAACCGCACCTCTCCAACCGAAACACGTATAATGGTTTACGGCAGATTATGAGGGCGACGGTGCAACATCCCCGGTTGAACTATAGTTCTCCCATCTTTAACATTGTTTGTGTAAATCATACATTTTCCACAAAGTTAAGCAACCTCGGGCGCGTGGATGGGTGACCGCTAGTGGCCATTACATGAAATCCTAAGCATAAAAAGCGTTAGGAACGAACCATATTAGTAAACACAAAATGCTATTCCTAATTGATAAACGACGTTTCGTGTTGTTGGGCGGTGTTGGGTTGCTAATGGAAAGGGTTTGCGCCTGAAATGAGTATGGCCAATTTCACACCCAGTGTACATTAACGTAGTTGGGAGTTAAGAGGTGATACAGCGTGTTCCTTTTTAGGTTAAATGGAATTAATTGACACGAGATAATATTTCTAAGTTTTAATGAAGCGTGCTCGAAGCGTGTCCCACCATGCCTAGCACGTAAGCTGACTGAGTAGCAACGTCGGGCGTGGTAAGTTCTAATAATGTTAGATGTAGTCTGGATTATTAAAATAAAGAGTTGGATGGGCTAGTAGCTACATTTTTTGTGTTTCAATAAGCACGTATAGCATTCGGTCTTGGTAATTGAAGATAGTAATCGTTTAATCTTATCAGACGGTGTTACTTATAAGGTTTAAGGAGGCCGCTTATAAGTGTAGCCGGTAAATCACCTCTCCAATCGAAACACATTAGGTAATTATTGTATTATATATTGTATATGTATATTCCTGGGTTCTAATTGGTTCTTATAATTGATATGCGGGTATCATTAAGTTTTGCATAGATGGCGCCAGTTTATGTGCTGAACCACGGTTTCGAAAGTCATACTTAATTACGTCAATTTTTATTTTTATGTATATTTTTTTATAGTTTTTATAACCCGATTTAATTTCATGAGTATTACTAATACTGTTTTTATATGAATAAATTATATTGTCAGACACAAACGATTGCAAACTGATACTATTGTAGATGTTATACATTTTACTATATAAGGAGTACTTACGATTAACCCTTTTTAATTACCAATATTTCGACCCCGTTCATGGCTTGTGGTCACGGCTAAACAGCTTATCCGTTATATAGTAAATCGTCAGACACGACATTATATGCGAACAGTAGGAATTATAAAACACAAGTAGGTATTAAAATTTCATTTTAAGATCAAGATTAAATTGTAACATTGACAAATTGAAGCATTACAGTTATTGCTTTTGTGGTCGGGTGTAGACCAGACTAGTAATATTTTACTTTCAATAATGAAAGGGCATGGGTCTACGGTTATCGAGGAGCGAGAAGTGAAGTAAAATTAGAAATTAATCAACTTACTTACTACCTAATTATTTTTTAAAGTTACTGTCTTACTTATAACTAGTAGGCTTAAATCATAGCCCACCATACTGGCCAAGCATGATGTGGGCTTGGCCTGCGTGGTCCACTGATGCAGTAGAGCGACCGTGGATCCGCCACTCTGTGGCGAGGGAGACTCGTCGGTTTTCTACTAGGTTGGTGCCCCAAATACCATAGGCCCCGTAGCGAAAAGCACCCGTACCGGGATTTTCCGACGACAAAAAAAATACTAGCCAAGTGATTGATAGTTTTCAGGCGCTTTTGAGAACTTTATAAAATACGGTAAAGAGTATTATGGGTTTAATTGTAAAATCAGTATTACTATATTGAATATTTTTATGTTATAATATATATAGCCTATAACGTAGAAAGTTACTACGTATCCAACGATACTATATATGTGTAATTCCATGAAGTAGTTTTTGAGTTATGAAGGTTCGGACGAGCACTCACACAATCTGTTAAACTCGTTAACATTTTGCTTTGCCGTTTTCGGGTAATAAACAAATATATCATATATGACTTATTACAATAAAAACCTAACCTAAACAATCTAAAGGGAGTCAGTGCCCATGCGGCAAGATTCCAAGAACACTAGCTGGATTCCCGCACTGGATAGCAATCGCATCTTCTGCGCGAGATATGAACCAGCCCTCTTGTCACCGGCAGCGTCGATAACAAGAGACTTATATGACTTTAAACTAATGTTATCGCGGAATTTATAAATTTAACTATGTACCAAATTCTCACGGTCAACGATTTTTGATTGTTGATTGCTGATATTTTGAACCAGTTGCTTGGCTCGTCGTTACGCGAAACATGGAGTTACGTATTATCATGAGCCATGCAACTTGTTGGAAATATCGGCGATCAAAAATCAAAAATCGTTAATCGTCAGTACCCGGTACACAGTAAAATATATTTCACATATTTTTTCGATCAAAAACACGAATGTAAACGTTTGTAGAATTGTTTTACGACAAATCGCTCGTCATTTGTTTCATCTTTTACCAATTTGCTGTGGAGCAAGTCGGTAAGGGAGGGTACAAATTACAGCGATTAGGGGTCTTTTATGTTAGCTTATATGGGGTCATTTGTAACGGTGCACGCTTTCTTAAGGTACACAGTTATTAATAGTTTTTTCGTAGTATAGTATAATGGAATATGGAGGTATACAAAAAGTAGTCTTTATCTCTTGATTTATTGTTTTATATGGAACTGCTGTTTAGATTTCTTTTTTTTTTTAAATAATCCCTGGAAATGTGCATAGTCTTAGTGTTGATATAAATAATAAGCACACATCGTAACCGAAATAACTTAGAAAAATAGAAAACTAGATAATTTAGATTGGTTACGATGCAGACAACGAAGAACAAGAGTTCGACCGGAACGGTACCACCGCCCCCGGGGTACGCCAGGAAGTAATGGCGAGCCGTTGCCTGCCGTGCTCGCGGTAAATATCCAATTGGGATCACGGGACCTCCGGAATTTAACAGCTGAGTAGAAACGGGGTTTGGTTTTAGTCAGTAAATGTCTGACATGCTCTTTCATCCCGGCCATGGGGAGAGATGAAAGAGCATGTCAGACATTTACTGATGACATGACGTAGACGTTACATTTCATGACACATCACTATGATATTACTTACCACAACAGATGGGACTAACGACAATGTCAAGGCCGTTAATGGAGGCTTCTTAAATTAAATCTGCCAGATGATACAACGAAAATCTACAGTCCATATACGTTATATAGTCTAACCTGTATACCATTGGCCTTGATATGGACTATATATTATTGCGCTATACTATTTTGGATCTGAGCAATGAGTATGAGTAAAAATAATGATTACTAAGACAACCTTTTTATCTAACTTCTAAAAGGAAGAAAGGTTATCAATTCGCCGGCATGTTTTTCTTATATATACTCGTATTATAGATAATAGATTATTCTTTACTGCCTAAAAATGCTGACGATTCCTTTTTTAGCGTTTTCCAGTCTGGTTCAATTTAATGTAAGTAAATTTCTGATGATGGGATCCACAAGGAAATCATCAAACAAAAGATTATTTTTTTAAGTAGATGTGTCCACGACTTAGTCGGTGATGATTGAATTAAATTGACATAAATGTTTGTATTTGTTAACCGATTTTAATGAAAGATGAACACTAAATGTTAAGTGAAACCCAAAACAAAATAATCGTGAAAACTGCATCGGATAAGTCGTTTCTGAGATTGGCATTCATAAACATATAGACAAACAAACAAAATAAAAAAAAAAACATTGTTTTGGATTTCGTGTATAAAGGCTCTATTATGATTTTTTAAATATATGTACATATTTCCCATACAGACAGCGATCAGTTACAGTTTTAATATAATTATGTATGAATTTCGATGACTAAACAATAACTTTATAGTTACGTATATTATCTTATGTAACTTATGTATATGTTATATATATATGTTAAGTATACTAATTAGTTACTATTAGCTAGTTACTAGGCATAAGGCTTAAGTAAAGCTTACACAATCAAATATGGATTATCTCATAAAGTCCTCGTTAGACGAGATGATAATGTAGATTTTTCTTTCAGTCGAGTTTCGAAGCCGGACCGGGTGCGAGGATGACGTCATCAAGCTAAGATGCAAACCCTTCTCAAGGATAGCGATATTCGACGCGCAGTACGGACGAACTGCCTATGAATTCATCACTATATGTCCTCAGGCTCAAGGAGTGAAGGACGAAAGTAAGTCTTTACATTATAGTGTGTAAGGTTTTTTTTATGTGAGAAGAGTAGCAACCGAGCATGCAAACCACCTCAAGTTAAGTAGTCGCAGCTCATAGACATCCACGTACAATCACAAACACGATCGAAATCATATCTGAGCTCGAAGTTAGGACTTAGTTCCTAGATGTGTTATGAATCATACCAAACATTTCCAGTTAATTTAAATTTGAATTTGCATTAAACACCGTGTTTAATGCAAATTCAAATTCAATCATTTTATTTCATTTTAAGGTATTGACATACACTTAATGAATGCAATGGGTATGTTCACAGAGATCTAAAGCAATTTGTCAATATTTGAGTTACACGAACGCATAGATATCGATGTTAATAATAATAATGTGCAAAGGAGTTACTTCCTAAATTTGTTAAGAATTTCCCTAACAATTTCCACTTATAAAAATTCAATTTAAATTCCACTTATAAAACGCATTTAAGAAGCAGTGTATAGTGCCATGAATATATCCTCAGAGATCTAAAGCAATTCGTTAATATTGTAGTGTGCGCGATACGCATAGATACTGAGGTTAATAAGAAAAATGTTACTAGGAGTTCGTTCCTAGATTTGTTACAAATCACGGTAGTGCAATGTGTATGTTCACAGAAATCTAAAGTAATTTAGTAATATTGTAGTGTACGTGTTACGCGTAGGTAGCAATGTTAGTAATAATAATATTCCTAGGAGTTAGTTCCTAGATTTGTTACGAATCGCCCCAAAATTTTTTAGTGAAAAACACAGTTGTTAATATTAATAATGTTTAAAAGGTGGGAGAATTATAGGTCGACCGGGGAGGTACCACCACTTTTTTCATAATCCGCTGTAAAGTATTTGTGTTTCGGTTGAAGAGATGCGCTTACCGGTTACACTTTGAAGCGAAGCGACCATCTTAGTCCTCGGGGGTAGAAATATATCTACGCTCGAGCTCAGATAGAATTTCAGTCATGTTTGTTGTACGTGGATGTCTATAGGCTGCGACTACTTAACGTCAGGTGGTTTAAATGCTCGTTTGCTACTCTTTTCACATAAAAAAATGTTCCTAGGAATTACTTCCTAGGATTTGTTACGAATTTCCCCAAAAAGTCCAGTTAAAAAAACACAGTGTGTGGTGCAATGTTAGTGTCCTTAGAGATCTAAAGCAATTTGTTACTTAAGGTTTATCCTTTGCTGGAAGAAATAATGCACCTGTTTCCTTGAATTCATTTCCTTCAGTGACTCCCTTTAGTATCATTTCCTTGTTTTCCCTTTATTTCCCTGTTAACCTTTTCCTCATGACGGTTAAGTCTACGAAAAATTACTCGCAACCGACAAAAAAACTTGTTTATTTTATAAGCTTGATAAATACACGGGTATAACTTTCTTATTTTGGGTTTATTTTTGAGTTTGAGCTTATTTTTGAGTAAAGGTGGGAGAACTATAATTCGGTTGGAGAGGCGCTGTTGCCGGCTACACTTTGAAACGTGGCGACCACTTTAGTCCTTAGGAGTACCAACGCACCTACTTGTGTTCTTTCGTCGTTGATAAATTCGTTTAAATTATAATAGCACTTTTTGATTAAATGACTCCGAAATATCGATTTAAATATTGCAAGATCATCAATAAGGTTGTTAGATTTAGGGATTGAGTTGAAAATTACCCGTTATATACATAGTATAATGTATACTTAGGATGAGTTGTTTCATTCAGGTGGCTTTCGTCTCCATCGTCAAATTATGTCAATGGCCCCTTGGTCTAGTGATTAGTGACTCTGCTAGGTTTAATACAGGGCAAATATTTGTGTAATGAGCATTTGAATTCGTTCTGCGTCTGGGTGTTAAATAATATATGTATGTATCTATTTAGGATATACGTGTGAATTTATCAATTGTTTGATCACCATAGTAAAGGTTTTGCTTGGTTCGGGATCAGATGGCTGCGTGTGAGCTGTCTCAAGATATTATATGTGATCTATTATATAGATCAAATTATATACTATATTATGTTATACATTATATTGTCACCAGAACTGCATGTTAACATCAAGTTTCATAACCATAAAACAATTAGTAGTGCGTGAAATTTGCATAGATTCCATTGCATTCATAAGGGTCCGCCTACTCAATAAGCGTGTAGAATGCGACAGACGAAAGCTTGTAGAAGGAAATAAAACATAATGTACATGTTTCACCATTATATATGATAGATGATCTCAACATATTATTATAAAATGAAGCACAAAATGAAAATCCCCATTCTGCCGAACGTATCAAATATGTAAGCTGCATCTTGAATCGATTTCCCAACGGATTGACGAAATAGGTAGCGCACTATGCAACGAAGCAGTAAGTAGATACTACTGTAGTATAAAATACACTATGTTTTAAAGGTGGCAACACTATGTGGTTCACTAACCCTTATTTACGATCGCTTTACAGGTTTTATATATTAATACGTAAAGCAAAAACTTTGTACCTCCTTTTTATGACTATTAAGCAGACGGAGTAGAATGCGATTTGGTAGAGCTAAAGTTTATACGGCGAAGGAGTGTAAAAAGTTAATATTATTATATATAACACTAGCAAGAAGGTGGTAGTACTACAGTTCGACCGGGGAAGTACCACCGCTGCCTTCATAATCCGCCGTAAAGCATTACTTGTGCTTCGGTTGGAGAAGTGCGGTTGCTGGCTACACTTTGAAGCGAGGCGACCATCTTAGTCCTCAAGAGTAGCAACGTATCTATGTTCGAGCTTAGGTAGGATTTCCGTCGTGTTT
>DWON01007414.1:0-12954 GCA_018251015.1 Phocides pigmalion okeechobee
AAATAACTAGACCTATATATTTAGTCTGAAGTAATATCTAAAATAGGATGAGATGTCTGTTTTTCTATATCGAAGGGACTACACGGATAATTATATATTCTGCCTTTTTTATTCATGCGGACGAAGTGACATTCTGTCATTCTCAATATATGTCATCATATCTTACGTTTACTATAATATATTACGAAAAAAGAATGGCAGTCAATCAAAAAGTCGCCGAACACCCTTTGTATTCCATGAAAGTAAAAAAAGATCGAAAAATTGATTGCCAATAACTTTTGCATTAAAAATAGGATATAAAAATTCAATATACGTTTTGATGTGCAAGAAATTTATTCTGCCACTGCGTAGGTACCCAGCCGAGTGTGGCACAGCTGCATTTTAGTATAGAATTTCATTAAAATTACCGGTTCTTGAGTAAAATAATGCGGGTAGACGAACGGTTGGTAATGGCGGACACACGTGTCCAAGGAAGCACTTCCTAAGGCCACCTGAATGTATTTCAACTGGACTTTCACACGGCAACGCAATAGTGCTATTAACTAACGTTAAACATAATGGGAAAACCTGGTACCAACACTAAGTGCCTCGATTTTTGATTTTAACGTAAAGAGGCGTCCTTCCTCTTTTAAAGACGTCGTGTAGCTTCGTCTTTAATTACTTCGCACTTAGTCTGGAACTAATTGCAAATGCGCATACTCTACTGCTTCATTAAGGTAGATTGCTAAGACCGGACGGTAGAAAAACATCTTAGGGCCGGCAGCTGAGTAAACTTCATAAAGTCTCTTTATATTAAACAGACTCCGATGCAGAGAAATTTTGCCTGTTAGATAAAAATGTATTTTTACCGTATATATCGTCATTTGGCTTCTTTCTTTAATTACAGAGACCTTGATTACTTGTTCGGAGTTTGTGGGTTCGCTTTCAACAGGGCAAATATTTTCCTTATGATATTGGTACATTCTATGTCTGGTCGTAAAATTATTTATTTAATGATGTATTGACGAGTACATCCTTTTGACGTGACATTTTCTTGACTGGGACTACAGAGATATGAAACAGACATGGCAGATACAAAGGAACTTTATTAGAAATCATTAACCCTCTTATTAAGATAAAAAAATTATTAAGTTTTCGCTCAAGTGTGCCGGCGACCAAAACTTTCTATCGAAACGCAAATAAGTTTCACGGTAGAAATGGGTGTTAGGGTGGCACCTCCTTAGTCTATATCTGTATTTTTTACTAATTTACAAGGTTTTTTGAATATTTTATAGTTTACATAAAGATAAGTTTACAATTATCATTGATGAAATAATTAATTCAGTACTATCTTGTTTAGATAAGAGTTTTGCATTTACTTAATATTAAGTTTTTGAACGATATGGTCAACGCACACTTATTCGCACTGTATGCGCCGCTTTCAAAGAATTCTATATAGTTGTAAGCGAGGCAACCATCTTGGCCCTTAAAAGTAGCAAGGCATACATGATGTAAGGCAGGACTTAAGTCTTATTTGAGGTTGAGCATAGTCGTCTATTGGCTGCAGAGACCATTAACATCAGACAGCCTGCACGTTTGCTGACTCTTTACTATAAAAGAATGTTAAGGAAATATCTTAATAGCGTCGACGATACAAGTAAATCTGGAGTATAGTGAAGAGTGCATTAAGAAAATGGAAAGGTTATGTGTGTGGCGGCGAATAAATGTGCATCCACCTTTATAGCCTTTGTTCCGCGTTTCATCATTGAACCTGCGATCAGAGTTTAAGCGCCACAAGCGCACCGGTTGCCATGGCTCAACAACTCGGCACATGCACATTATGTTCACAATAAATATTATGTAGGGTTTTTAGGGCGTGAACTGTTTGAAAACAGCGTACACGAGTAAGTGCGCGACGAGGCCAATCAATAGGGATGCCTGCACAAAATTTTTAATAGTGACCGCAGAAATTTGGGGCAGAAAAAAGGGAATAATTTTATGACTTCCGCGACTCTTAAAATCCATTTTTTACTGATATCTTCAGATCCAAATATATGAAAATGAGTTAAAAGTGGATTTTTATATGAGATTATTTTTAATACTACTAATAAACAAATTCATTTATGACACAGAAAATTAGCTACTTTTGAAATAAGTATTTGAAACATATTTGTTAGTTATATTCTGATAGACTGTTAACTCTCAGTCTCTTGTCTTCATCATCAACGAATTTGTGTCCTAGGACTGGATACGAGTCCTCTGAAATTGAGAGGGGTTAGACCATAGTCCACCACGCTGGTTATTTGCAGATTAGGAGACTTCAAATACCTTTGAGGTTGTTATGGAAAACTCTCAGGAATATTAGTGGCCTTATGCCTCTCCAACAGAATCCCAAGAATGACTTCACAGCGCATTATAATGCCAGCGATGATATGTCTCCATTCTAAAAGTTTTAAACATATTGATGACGATATTTCGTAGGGTCAACAACGTATGAAATGTAAACGTGCATTGTCCCGTTAGTAATTAGCACGCGTCGTTGTCACGACGTTATAACGCGTGACAGTCATTACCATTTAACGCCTACCTCGTGTTTTCGTCAATTCAATATTCGTGAAATACTTTAAAGTACCTTCGTATTTATATGAACTAGATTTGACAAAAGTTTAAATGGGCTAAAATAATTTTAATAAAAATAATCAAATTAGTGTACAATTAGAATACGTCATTACGGCGCCGCGTTCTTAATTATTAGAAAAAAACGGCGTGTTCGTAGTTAAAGTTTTTTTTATTATGCGTAACGTAGTACGATAAAAATGGTCAATAATGAATAATCATAAGTATAAACTTATAACTATTACGACAGACCTCCATATTCGAATGTATACAAATCTCTCAAGGGAAAAAATATTTGTTTTAGACAATTATTTTAATTAAATTAAGGATTAATTGGTCAAGCTACGCACAGGATTATAATTATTAGGTCGTATCGTCTCGTCATGAGAATAATTTAATTTTAAAAGCCTACTTTTACACTTTTTATACAAATTATTTGAACAATTTTTAGTATATTTTTGTGTTTAAACTTAAAATTTTGTCTACTTTCAAATGGCGCATTCAAAAAATATTACAAAAACATCTATTTTCCTTCCGTGACGTGGTAGTTCCACTTGGTAGACAATTGTGGTAAATAAGTGAGTTGTTTACCACGATTGTCTACCACTTCGAAAAAGTAAACAAATGATAAAACAAACAGTAGAAACAATATAAGCTTTGAACAGAATCAGTCACACCAAAATAACATTCCTCTATCAACATACAACTTCAATTCTGCAAAACAATTATGTAACATATTCTACACATTTTATTGATCGAAAATATTCCTTATTTCTTATAAGTCTTTTAATAATGATCCCGCGTAAAATTCTTGAAAATAAATAACTAGTACGGCGACACGATTCATTCATTTATGAATGGTATAACGGCCACAAAACATGTATTAAATGGCGTATTTTAACCAATTCCATACTTGCACACACTTCACGACGCATGCACAAATGTAATGATACGGGAATTATAAATATACAACAAAATATTTATACAATTGTTTCCAACGCGCGAAGCATTAACATGAGCCTTTCTTCTTTATGACGACGACGCACGATGCGACCAGACGACTTCTTTACGATGAAAAACGTTTTTATTTTTAAAATTTGGCACTAGTAATCAAATAAATTTACGTCCCTCTTGTTACGCCGCCAGTGACAAGAGGGCTGAATCACATCTCGTGCAGAAAATTGCGATTGCTATTTAATGTAGGAAAGCAGCTAGCGTTTTGGAACCATGCCACATGGACACGGACTCCCTTTAGATTATTTAAGTTAGGTTTGTATTATAATTCGTTTTTAGATTTTTATCACAGTATATAATTATCTATTTGGATTGCATTGATAAAACGTTTTTATTAGTATTTTTCTTATGTAGTCTTTAAAAACCAAATTTATACAGATGGGATGCGTTTGTTAAGTTCATAGTTAGTTTCTGTAAGAATTATTTAGTTCTAGATTCGAAGACTTTAAATGGGGTCAGTAAATTTTATACTAAGTGTAAAACTTAACTTAACTTTATATATAATTAACGAGGATTTTAGGACAAAGCATTTGTGTGGGTCTTATAACCTATTGTCAGTCTTTGTCAAAAGATAAGGAGTAATTAGTCGTAGAGTTATTTATATTAACATAAACATCGTAGTAGTTAACAGCAAATGCGTTTTATAAGATTGCCATTAGCTTTCAAGTACTATACACGGGGAGCAGTCACATACCATTGATTTTATGGTCATGTTTTTCAATTAAGAGAACTGTTTTATGAGAGACTTAACAGGAAATTATAAACCTGATGGTTTGCTCGTGTTTTATCTGTAAGTAGACAATGACGTTTTTGTACGAAGTTGTATCATTCATGAAACTTGTGTGCTGTTCGATATTCGATATTGTTTCCTTCTGTGAAGTGTGAAGCAATTAGTCTATAATTAGCTTTCCATATGTAACTCTACTACGATTGTACAATAATTTTGTCGTAATGAATTATTAGGAGACCATGAATATGTTATAGGTGGGTAGAAATAACATAGGAAATAAGAAATACTGTTTGTTATATGAAATCTTTGTTTGTTTGAATTTCTTTGACTTCTTCAAGGATGTCTTTGATAAAATGCATTTTTATACGAATGTCTATCCAGTAAACTACTAGAAAGATAGACGTGAATATTACAAGTAATTTGGATAGAACTAGATACCAATGCAGTTGTTACTAAAGTACAGATACAGTAAGGCCTAGTTCTTATTGTTTTGTTAATGTACCACTTTCGAAGAGCGCCAACTTCGAAACTTCCAAAATGCAACAATGACGTGGTATTTTTACATGAACAGATTCATGCAAAATTTCAATGGAAAATGGGATAACTTTCTGAGGATTTGCCTACACTTGCATTAGGACTTTCAAAATTAAGTTTGGATGGACAACAGATTGTAAGCTCATATTTGTCCAATACTGACTTATTAACATTAATTAACATGTTATTTTTGGACAAATATGTGGTTCAATTACAATCTGTTCTACATCCGAAGATCGTAATATAAATACAATATGTATATGCGTACTTATAAATTTAATACTTGTGTGTACTCGTAAAAATACTATCTAAATGCAATATTTACAATAATATACAGTGTTTTTAACTAGGATAAAAAAATTTCCAACTATATCAGATACAAGGAAATCTATATAATAAATTGATTGTGATGTATTCTATTATTTAAATTAGGTTCTTACTAGTATTGGTTGGTCATAGAAATCAATGTTGGCTTCAAAATTAATTTGGTGAAGAGACACCCGGAAATTATATTTAGGCATTTGTTGTTGATGAACTAAACGGCGACGATGCGGAGTCAGTTAGTTAATTAAAAGCGAGCGATAGTATCACCATGAGCCCTTTGTTCGCTGTCCTGTATGTACCAAATCTGAAATTGGGACATTAAATGAATTTTCTTTGAGAGAGCTTTGAGTTTACGAGCGAAAATCAATACTGATGCGGGTTTATCTATACATATAAGAAAACTGTAACTGCTCGCTGTCTGTACATGGCAAATATATTTAAAAATTCATAATGGAGTACCTTTATATACGCAAGAGAACCCAAAACACATTTTTTCATTTTGTCTTTATCTTTATCAGACAAACGTCTGTATATTTTGTCTTTATCAGACAAACGTCTGTATATTTGTATGTAAGTATGTCTGTATGTTTGTGCAAGCTAATCTCAGAAACGCCTTATCCGATTTGAATGCTGTTTTCAGGATTATATTTTGATGAGTTTCACTTAACAGTTAGCGTTTTTTTTTCATTTACATCAATTAACAAATAAAGAAGTTATGTCAATATATGTCAATCATCACCGGATGAAGTCAAAGCTCGTGTTTTAGTGCGTTACGTTGATTCACAATTTTATGTAATTTTATTTACATACGGTCATGTATTTACTATATAAGAATATATTGTATTTTTAAGTTTTATACAAAGGTACCATACAGCTCCGTTATGGAAACGAAAATAACAAGTAATAACTGCAGAAGTCAAAGGGTTTTGTAGATTTTTCCAAGACAATACATTCATATATTTAGTTCATATATAATTTACTGTCTTGGCTTTCCTTCGTGTCAGCAGCTTACAACAAAACATACATAGCCAACAAAAATTGCATAAAAGGTCACGTTATAGAAATAAGCCGAGCTAAAGATAGCTAATATAATTATGACATTCTTTCTATCGTTCCCTCTGTCATTTTTTCTGTATTCTCTCTGTATGAGGTATTACTTATAAAGCATTACTTCTTTAATTCTACTTGTTATTATAACGTGACCTTATTATTTGTTATAACGTTATTATAACGTGTGGTTGCGATCATCTTAGTCCTCAAGAGTGGGAACCCATCCGCGTCCATCCTTAAATAGAACTTCTGTTCTATTTGAGATTGGACGTGCTTATCCATGGGCTGCAGTATTCAGTTTACATCAGGTGGTCTGCATGTCCGTTTCTTACTCTTTCATAATAAAAAAAATATATACATATATTTGCATGTATATGTTCTCTATCAATGTCTGTCCTCTGGTGTCAATGGGCTTAGCTGATCGAAGAAGCTAAGATGGCGTCTGAACGCTATGACAAAATTATCCATTTTGTTTTTTTTTTTTTTGGTCTTATTCATCCAATTTATACTCCTTTATGTAATTTATATACTTCCGGTAAGTAGAGTTAATATGTCCAAATTGCGTGTTGTAAATAAAACAATATTGCTTTTAAAAATGATTGCATTTTGTCGATGTGTAAGTGACAGGCGATAACCGACATTAGTATGGTTCATTGTTAACTGTGCGTGGGTTTTTCATTACAAACACATTCATACATCTATGTGCGTGACTTTTAGGGTCATATTTATACCATATCTTGTAATAGGGGGAAACAATGGCTTCAGGAAATTTTTAACTGTATTTCGTTGTTTCCCGGTAGCTGACTGACAATTAAGGTGAGTACCTGTCTACAGTATCTGTTCAGAAAATTGAAAAATTGATAATACATTTTAGCAGTTTTATATTTTAATGTATTAAAGCGGTAAACGAGCGTGCTCACATTATTGAGTGGTTAGTGACACAATGAACAATTTTTGGTTATTTTTGTAATTAAACCCTACTGTTTTGTTTAAACAAATATACATAGGCATATGTCAGATTCATAAACATATTTTTTGCATTAAATTGTCTAATATTACTTTATGTCGTCTAATATAATTTATGTTGTCTAATATAACTTACTTAAACATCCGTATATAGATAACTGAAAAAATGATAAGAATCTGAAAGAAATAGATAAAATTGCCAACAATTAAAAAAAACATACCTATGTATACGCCTGCATATACACCTGTATGTAAAGTGCTAATAACTGTGTTGTTTGCAAACATTGGAGTAATTCTTAATACTATCACTCCTGTGGGTATGTATCGGTTAGAGAGATACTGGTTATACTTACAAATGAGGCCACTATGATGAGTAGTAGCAACGCATCCAAGTACAAGCTGGCCTAGTCTTCATTAGAGTTGCTTGTAGATGGCCATAGTTTGCACCAACTTTTAAACATTTTATATGGCATGTTAGTTTAGTATTTTTTTTATATATATATAAAAGCAAGTTGGCACGTGGGTCGTAATTTGACAAGCCTTCAGTAATAAGGTTCTAAGTACATTTTTTGATGAACTTGAGGCATTTATTTCTAAAGTCGTAAAAATTTGTTTCGCCTCCTCTAATTTTCAAATTACCTAATGAAAATTTTTGACTCAAATGTACAAGTAAAACTTGTTCTCAAATTTGAGACAAATTACTTGAAGTTATTTCTATAAATATAAGTAATGTTGTTTTCAGTAGGTATAATATTTTAGGTACTTATTGAAATATAGTTTAATATACAAATTTACTACATACTAGTTTTATTCTGCGGTATCACCTGCATTTAAAAATGCCGCCCGTATTTAGGTATTCGTACTTTCTTTGAGTACTTTTCTTATATAGAAAATTATTGGACCAAACACAATCATTACTTCTGACTTCAAATTGTAATGATTTTTAATAAACTACATCATTTTTAATGCTATAACGTCTATCTGATACCTTAAGACGCTGAAAATAAGCATATGTTCAATCCCTTAAATTTATTTCAGTAGTTTTGGTTTGATGCGAATCCAAACTTTTGTCTTTTTAGACAAACTAACAGACATTATTACAATTATAGAAAATTTTGTTGTTAGGTATTTTCAGTATCACAAGCTATTATGCATAAGGTATTTACAGACAAGCAGAAGTTTCAGTCTTGTTACGTATATATATATAAATATTATAAAACAAAGTCCCCCGTCGCATGTCTGTCTGTCTGTTCGCGATAAACCAAAAAGGACGGGACCGATTTTCTCACAGTTCTCAACGACAAGTAGAATGATTCCTGAAGTAAGTTTTGGTGCATAATAAGGTATTTTATTTTTTTTTGTATGCGTAGTTTGTTTCACGTTGTGAAAATGTATTCACTTAATTTCGTAGACATTTTTATTATTTCTTGTTTGGTAGATATATTGACTAAAATGGATTGTTTTACAGACTTTTAAAAAAGTTGAAATTTGCATCTTTTTATTTTGACATAGTTTCGTTTTGTGATTTTTATTGTGACTTATAGTAATAGGTTATTATATCGTAACAGATAGGTACTGGAATTCATTTCTTTTGAGTTGCATTTAATCATTCAAAGTCAAATATTATTTTATTTGGTAAAATAAACGCGGACGAAGTCGCGGGCAAGGCTAGTAATATATATGTAAAGATATAGATCACAGGTCTTCACTACGCGTCGTCCAACACCCACTTAACAGTTTTTCTTATGTTCATAGTGTTACCCACTGTAAAAAATAATGTGACAAGAACAGCTTATTATCTCCGTTACCAGTAATTACCCTTCCACTTTTACTCTTCAAACCGGAACTCTATAATATGCACTTGTACGGGCGTAGAGGCTGGTAGGAGGTGGGTCTTCTAATAAATGTTTGCATAGCTATGGTACAATTTTCTGTTCTTTGTTACCTTCTTAGGAATAGTGTGTACAATACAAATAGAAGGCGGAGCGACGTCTATTTGTCGAGCACATTATTAAGTGGAGTCTTTTTAAATTCCGCTTCAGTAAAAGATAGACGGTTCGCCATTTTGTCTTATGCATTTTTTACAAGTATTTTTTTTTCTAAAATGTTACAGATTTGTCCATATTTAAAGGTGGGCAAACTATAATTCGACTGCGGAGATACCACCGCCGTCCTCATAATCCGCTGTAAAACATTACTTGTGTTTAGGCTAGAGAGGTACAGTTGCCGGCTACACTTTGAAGCGAGGCGACTATTTTAGTCCTCAGGACTAGCAACATATCTATGTTCGAGCTAAGATAGAATTTCAGTCGTGTTTGTGGTTGTACGTGGATGCACTTGCTACTCTTTTCACATAAAAAATCTGTCCAGTTTATTGATTGTGTATAAATTTCTGTATATGAACTTCATCAATTGAATCAAATATTGATCTTTATTATTTAATAATGTCAAAATTCTGAGTAGATGCACCATTCTCTTGTCATGTCTTAATTAAATTCGAATATAAATTCTTTAGTCTACTATAAGAAAGTTATATATACTTAATAAAAGTATAAGTAATGATGTGAAATAAATACTTCACCAGCTATATAAATAATAATATACTTAATAACTTAACAATTAATGGAAACATTGTTAACGCTAGTAAATCGACAGTATCCCATGTTTGTAAGTTAGCAATTAATTTAAAAAGTTAATTATATATAATTAAGACTTAAATATGCCAACGTTCTTTAGTGTTAGTAACATAATGCAATTTAAGCTGTGTCTAATTAGCGGCGTGAAATAAATGTAAGAATCACCTGCCCGTCATTCTGTAGTCGTTACGTGTCAATTAAGTTACTACATATCACGTTATAACAATAAAGATGTATCTAAAAAGTGATTTCGGTTTATATAGGAATACAAAAGTAACCGACTGAGCCACAGATTCTCGCATAGCCGAAATCACTAAATCTAGAATCCTGAAATTGTGCAAACAGGTTATTTAGGTGTACCTGCTATATAAGCATATACTAGCACGATGAAAGGAATTTGACAATTAAATAAAAAATAGGAGATGTAATTTCGTGCGATTTTTGTGTTCCTCCTATAGATTTGCTTTAAATATAAGGTATCATAATATTAGAACTTCGTTATTGATAGGTGATTACGTTATGTTTAAATCAGTAAAAAAATATTTTACTTTCAGACTTTTGAGGAATATATAACCTAATGCCGTCGCTGATTATGTTTTGGTATGTATCGGGTTCTCATGATGTCACGACAAGAGGTTATTTTACAAACCAATATTTGGATTCAGTTGCATGGCTTGTAATTATGGCGAATTTGCGGTTGTGTGCAAACCAGTAGACATTGGCATCAGTGACATTCGTTACTACTAAGTGGGAGTGCACAACAAGCACCACCTTTCCAGTAAATATAGAGCCATCAGAATGAGTTTGTGTGGTACAGAAATATCGTTAAACATATGTATGTGTCCTCAATACTTCATTTTTAAGAAATCGGTTCAAATAACTAATGTGCCTACTAATCAGTTACCAATCATTTTGTGTATTAAGCTCCAACTGGGAACGGTCGAAAACTTTCAGCGCTTGTTTCAACGCAAAGGGTATTTAAAGCACATGTCTTTTTGGATTACTACGGATGGATGGACTACGTTTGCTTAACTACCGGCAATCACGATTTCTTTGAAATTAGACCTCACTTCGCCGGTGTCACGACCGAACCTGTTATTTACGCGCACTGAAATGATAACTTACGTTCCGTAATAACATACGTGAATAAGGTTGAAACCTTTATCTTGTGTTTCATCTACTTTAATGCGGATAGCGAATGGTATTCTAATCGCAGTGGCGGTTCTATTAACTATACTAATACTGGATCTGTTTTACGTTTTAGATTTACATGTATGTCAACTGTAGGTACGTAAATTTTAACGATGTATTGATTACGTATTAGAAGGTCGATAAAATCGTAGAGTAAACCCTTGGAATGGCGACCACATTTTGCCACATAAAAGGAGTTTAGTTTGGTTCCAGACTAGTTTCATACGATCCAAGGCAAATGAAGAGCAACTGTTGAATTACTCTTCATTTCACCGGTCATTTACACCGGACCCTTTGAAATGTCAGTTTCTAAGCAGCGGGAAGCTGTTGGATTAAGAAGAGTTCGAACCCAATGTACTGACAGGATCGGCTCGTGAGTACAACAAAAACGTTTGAAAATCTTATACGTATGGCTCTACCTAACCCAATTTTCTTAAAATTCTAAACGCAACGTGAACTCAACCAATATAAAGTAAAATTTACGTAGGATAGGTGAGAGCTACCGGGACATTTGAACTTGAGTAGGTATATCCGCTTTGCAACGGTAAGTGGAGGGAAGTACGGTACCTTGTGAGACATGGGTTGCAGCCAATCCTAACGTTTGTACATCACACCGAACACCGATAGTTAACATTGTAGAGTTCAATGAAGACAAAGCGTAGAGGAATATTGTGGCGGCACTTACTCGGGCAATTAAGCAATAATACGTAACTGTACCAAGCTAGCTGGGCACGCTGCCATATGGCACCCATCTCGGGCACCATTTTATATGAAACTGGCCTACCAGCCTCGTTAGAATCTGTTAGAATCCACTTATTTATTATCATCGACCCTAAAGCTTTTGACTTTCCACATGAAATAGGTACTTGTAATAGGTATTCATTAATTTTTAGTAGCTATTTGGAATATACGAGTCAATATATTACTAATCGTAATTTGAGATAAAACTGTAGCATGAAGATGTACGTTCAGTAAATTAAACAATTTTGTTCAAATTAATTTTGGCATTATTTTTCCTGTTTTTTGAAAAATAACTAATTATATCAATTAACGGCATCATTGGCGGTTCTATGAAAAAAATATAATTAGATTTTGTTATATATGTAAAAAAGTTACTTTGATTATGATATCGACTCCACCAAGGACATTTTCTCATTGTTTAAATGTAAGTAACTAAAATATAATATGTATATTTTAATGCCCTAAGCCATGGGGTCGGCAACCTGCGGCTCGCGAGATACATGCGGCTCTTTGAATGAAAAGTATTGGCTGTCCAGTTCCATACACATAAATTATTTTATTGTCCAAACCCTTAAAATGTATCCATAGTTATTATTATCTATTATACATTCTGTATTTATATCAATAACGGTAAATGTATTTTATCACTATTATTTTATAACTAAAATACGTTTTCTACTAAAACAATTGTACGTTTTTATATCAATCCTAGCCGTGATCGCGACTTTGTTCGTACATTTTGATAAACGTTGTGTTAGTTACTCCTCATATCAAAAGCTACCTGCCAGTGAAAGTTGTATTGAAATCGAAACATAAAAACAGACATAAAATTATTTAACCATATTTACTGGCTCTTTAAAATATGTGAAAAATTTTAAATTGCAAATTTTGCCTCTTCCGTCTTAAAGGTTGCCGACCCCTGACCTAGACCTATGGAGAGTACGATATCGTGTTGATGAGCAATTCAGTTTAAATGGTTTCTTTAAATAATTTTAACTGCTTTCGTATGACTAATATGTAAGTAACTTAACTTTATGGTTGAACATATACATTTATGGAAAAGATACATAAAAAATTGAAACATTAAAATAATGAATCGATACAGACAGTAATTTGTAATTTTAAAGGTGGTAGAGCCGTTAGAGCTCGCCAGGGGCGGCACCACCGCCACCC
>DWON01007415.1:0-12953 GCA_018251015.1 Phocides pigmalion okeechobee
GATTCAGAAAAGGCAAAGATATCCAAGGCGATGATTCGACCAATCGTATCAGAGAAACTCAGGGCAGCTAAAGCTGCGGGAATCATAACCCCTCTAGAAGGTAAGACAGCAGCACAAAAGGAAAAAAATCTTCAAAAACAAGCTGAAATGGGATTGCCCCTACCTGAAGGAAAAACTCCATCCGAAAAAGCTTTAATCGCAAAAGTCAAAGCCTCAGTTCGTCCTATATCCGAAATAAAAGTCCCGTCAGAAAAACTACGAAAAGCAAAAGCGGCCGGTCTTATTACACCATTAGAAGGAAAGAAACCTGAGCAAAAAGAAAAGATATTAAGGGGACTAGCTATGCAAGGTATACCGTTGCCAGCGGCAAAGACTGCTTCGGAAAAAAAAATTATCGATAAAATAAGAGCAGAAGTTGGATTACCACCAGAACCTAAAAGTCCATCTGCTAAAGCTAAATATGATAAAGCAATAGCTGCCGGAATCATAACCCCTCTTGAAGGTAAAACAGCAGCGCAAAAAGAAAAAATCCTTCAAAAGCAGGCCGAAATGGGATTGCCTCTACCTGAAGGACGAACTGCATCAGAAAAAGCACTAATAGCAAAAGTTAAAGCCGCTGCACCAGCAATATCTGAAGTAAGGGTTCCATCTGAAAAACTACGCAAAGCTAAAGCAGCAGGTCTCATAACACCGCTAGAAGGAAAGAAACCTGAGCAAAAAGAAAAGATATTGAGGGGACTAGCTAAGCAAGGTATACCTTTGCCAACACCAAAAACAGCATCAGAAAAACAGATAATAGATAAAGTAAGGGCCGAAGTTGGTTTACCGCCAGAACCTAAAAGTCCTTCTGCCAAAGTTAAATATGACAAAGCTGTCGCAGCCGGTATCATAACGCCTTTGGAAGGTAAAACACCAGCGCAAAAGGAAAAAATTCTACAACAGCAAGCAGAAATGGGACTGCCTCTACCGGAAGGACGAACTGCATCAGAGAAGGCGTTGATCGCAAAAGTTAAGGCGGCTGCACCACCAATCTCAGCAGTTAGGATTCCATCAGAAAAAATACGCAAAGCAAAAGCGGCGGGTCTTATTACGCCATTAGAAGGAAAGAAACCGGAACAAAAAGAAAAGATACTCAAGGGCTTAGCTATGCATGGGATACCACTGCCAGTTGCAAAAACTGCTTCAGAGAAAAAAATTATAGATAAAGTTAGAGCCGAAGTCGGCTTACCACCAGAACCCAAAAGTCCATCTGCTAAAGCTAAATATGATAAAGCAATAGCTGCCGGGATCATAACGCCTCTAGAAGGTAAGACGGCAGCGCAAAAAGAAAAAATCCTTCAAAAGCAGGCCGAAATGGGATTGCCTCTACCTGAAGGAAGAACCGCATCAGAAAAGGCGATAATTGCTAAAGTTAAAGCCGCTGCGCCGCCAATTTCTGAAGTAAGGATTCCATCTGAAAAATTACGCAAAGCTAAAGCGGCGGGTCTTATTACACCACTAGAAGGAAAGAAACCTGAGCAAAAGGAGAAAATATTAAGAGGATTAGCGAAGCAAGGTATACCTTTGCCGACAGCAAAGACTGCATCAGAAAAAAAGATAATAGATAAAGTAAGGGCCGAAGTTGGTTTACCGCCAGAACCTAAAAGTCCATCTGCAAAAGTTAAATACGACAAAGCCATCGCGGCCGGTATCATAACGCCTTTGGAAGGTAAAACGGCAGCGCAAAAGGAAAAAATTCTTCAACAGCAAGCTGAAATGGGATTGCCTCTACCTGAAGGACGTACCCCTTCTGAAAAAGCTTTGATAGCTAAAGTTAAAGCCACAGCTAAACCAAAATCTGAAATGGCTTTAGTGTCTGAGAAAATTCGTAAAGCTAAAGCTGCAGGACTTCTCACCCCTTTAACGGGAAAAACTCCGGAGCAAAAGGAAAAAATTCTCAAAGGATTAGCCATGCAGGGTATTCCCCTACCTGAACCGAAAACAGCCTCAGAAAAGAAAATAGCAGACAAAGTTCGAGCAGAACTTGGCCTGCCACCTGAACCGACATCTTCTGCTGAAAAAGAAAAATTGAAGCAAGCTCAAGCGGCCGGCATAATTACACCTCTAGAAGGAAAATCACCATCCCAGAAGGAAAAAATACTTAAGGCCCAAGCGGACATGGGCCTTCCATTACCCAAAGGTCGTACTGCCTCTGAAAAAGCAATCATAAAAAAGGTTGCAGCAGCAGCAGAAAAAGAAAGAAAATATAAAAAATCTCCCGAAAAACTAAAACAGTTAGATGAAAAAACGGCTAAAGTTACTAAAGAGGGAAAGGGACCCAGCGATGAATGTATCTGCGGTATTTTAACGCCAGATTCAGAAAAGGCAAAGATATCCAAGGCGATGATTCGACCAATCGTATCAGAGAAACTCAGGGCAGCTAAAGCTGCAGGGCTTATTACACCGTTAGAGGGCAAAAGTCCATCTCAAAAAGAGAAAATTTTAAGAGGTCTAGCTAAACATGGTATCCCTCTACCCGAAGGTAAAACTCCTTCTGATATAAAGTTTATTGACAAAGTTCGAGCTGACGTAGGATTGCCACCAGAACCTAGAACGCCGTCTCTAAAGGAAAAATATGCTAAAGCCCAAGCTGCAGGAATAATAACACCGCTTGAAGGTAAAACGCCGGAACAAAAAAAGAAGATTCTTACTGGATTAGCTAAAGCTGGTATTCCACTTCCAGAAGCCAAGAGTCCATCAGAAAAAGTATTTTTAAATAAAGTACGAGAAGAAATTGGCTTACCACCGGAACCGAAAACGTCATCTGTGCGACAAAAAATGAGAAAAGCGCAAGCTGCAGGCATTATTACGCCATTAGAAGGAAAATCACCATCACAGAAAGAAAAAATTCTGAAGAAAATGCACGATGCTGGTATTCCTCTACCTGAAGGTAGAACAGCATCGGAAAAAACTTTAGTGAGGCGAGTGAAAGCTGGATTAGTTGCACCAGTTGAAGAAAAAGTTCCTTCCGAAAAATTAAGAGCAGCGAAGGCCGCCGGTCTTTTAACGCCACTCGAAGGAAAAACTCCTGCCGAGAAAGAAAGAATAATAAAAAGCTTAGCTAAAGAAGGCTTACCTCTTCCAATACCTAAAACAGCATCTGAAAAAGCCATTATTGATAAAGTACGAGCAGAGTCAAAATTACCCACACCTAAGGTAAGCCCATCCGAAAAACTAAAAGAAGCTAAAGCAGCTGGTTTTCTTACACCCCTAGAAGGGAAAACAAAAGAACAAAAAAGAAAAATTCTTAAAGGATTAGCTAAAAGCGGAATCCCTCTTCCAGAGCCTAAAACACCTTCTGAAAAAGATTTAATACAAGAGGTACGACGCGAAGTTGGTCTTCCTCCTGAACCAAAAACACCTTCTCAAAGAGAAAAAATGGAGAGAGCACAAGCAGCCGGAATTATTACTCCTCTGGAAGGAAAAACTCCAGCTCAAAAAGAAAACATATTGAAAAAAATGCATGAAGCTGGGGTGCCTTTACCTGAAGGTAGGACAGCTTCTGAAAAATCTATAGTTCGTAAGGTAAAAGCTGAAATCATTAAGCCTTCAAAACCTGCAATACCATCCGAGAAAATAAAAGCAGCAAAAGCAGCCGGATTCTTAACCCCTTTAGAAGGCAAAACCTCAGCTCAAAAAGAAAAGATTTTAAAAGGTTTAGCTAAGTCAGGCATACCTTTACCAGAAGGTAAAACCCAGTCAGAAAAAGACCTGATAAAAAAAGTAAGAACTGAAGTAGGTTTGCCTCCTGAACCCAAAACTTCAGCAGAAAAAGTAAAGATGCGTAGAGCGCAAGAGGCAGGTTTAATAACGCCCCTCGAAGGTAAGACAGCTCCACAAAAGGAAAAGATTTTAAGAGAGCTGTTAGATGCAGGTGTTCCTTTACCCGAAGCACGAACTAAATCGGAAAAATCTTTAATTAAGAAAGTACAAAAAGAGGCAAAAGAAATACCTTTATCACTAGAAAAAATTGAAAAATTAGATAAGAAAACCATCAAAGTTATGACAGAGGGGGAAGGTCCAAGTGATGAATGTATTTGCCGAATTTTAACGCCAGAATCTGAACGAGAAATTACAAAAAAAGTACCATTATCAGAAAAGTTACGGAAATCTAAAGCTAAAGGGCTCTTGACACCACTAACAGGTAAGACTCCTGAACAAAAAGAGAAGATATTAAGAGGATTAGCTATGGAAGGAATTCCTCTTCCAGAAGCAAAAACGGCATCCGAAAAAAAAATTATTCAAAAAGTTCGCGCAGAGGTCGGCTTACCACCAGAACCCACAACTGCGTCGGCTAAAGAAAAATACGGCAAAGCAGTAGCAGATGGAATAATTATACCACTAGAAGGAAAAACCCCGCAAGAAAAAGAAAAGATTTTGCGACGTCAAGCAGAAATGGGCTTACCATTGCCTGAAGGAAGAACCTCATCTGAAAAAGCTTTGGTAGCGAAAGTTCGAGCTAGTACCAAACCGCCATCATTATTAAAAATTCCCTCTGAAAAATTACGCAAAGCTAAAGCTGCAGGACTGCTTACTCCGCTAGAAGGGAAAACACCAAAAGAAAAAGAAAAAATTTTAAAAGGATTAACTGTACAAGGTATACCTCTTCCAACGGCTAAAACAGCTTCTGAAAAGAAGCTGATGGATAAAGTAAGGGCGGAAGTTGGCTTACCACCAGAGCCTAAAAGTCGTTCAATTAAAGAAAAATATGACAAAGCTATAGCTGCTGGAATAATAACTCCTCTAGAAGGAAAATCAGCACCAGAAAAAGAAAAGATTCTACAACGCCAAGCAGAAATGGGTTTACCATTACCAGAAGGTCGAACACCTTCTGAAAAAGCTATGATTGCAAAAGTCAAAGCTACTATTAAACCAGTATCAGAAATAAAAGTTCCATCGGCAAAAATTCGCAAGGCTAAAGCAGCCGGTCTTCTTACGCCATTAGAAGGAAAGAAACCTGAAGAAAAAGAAAAAATACTAAGAGGACTAGCAATGCATGGAATACCCCTACCCGCGGCAAAAACTGCATCAGAAAAAAAAATTATAGACAAAGTTAAGGCAGATGTTGGTCTACCACCAGAACCAACAAGTCCGTCCGCTAAAGCTACATATGACAAAGCACTAGCTGCCGGAATCATAACCCCACTTGAAGGTAAGACACCAGCACAAAAAGAAAAAATACTTCAAAAACAAGCAGAAATTGGGTTACCATTGCCCGAAGGACGAACTGCTTCTGAAAAAGCTCTGATAGCAAAAATCAAAGCTACTACTCGTCCAATATCCGAAGTAAAGGTTCCATCTGAAAAAATTCGTAAGGCTAAAGCAGCAGGTCTACTAACACCACTAGAAGGAAAGAAACCAGAACAAAAAGAAAAAATACTAAAAGCCTTAGCTATGCAAGGGATACCCTTACCAATAGCTAAGACTGCGTCAGAAAAAAAAATTATGGACAAAGTCAGAGCAGAGGTTGGTTTGCCACCCGAACCAAAAAGTCCCTCAGATAAGGCAAAATATGATAAAGCAATAGCCGCTGGAATCATAACTCCTCTGGAAGGTAAGACGGCAGCACAAAAGGAAAAAGTTCTTCAAAAGCAAGCTGAAATGGGATTACCACTACCTGAGGGACGAACTGCATCAGAAAAAGCACTTATAGCAAAAGTTAAAGCCGCTGCGCCAGCAATATCTGAAGTAAAGGTTCCATCTGAAAAACTACGCAAAGCAAAAGCTGCAGGTCTCCTAACGCCGCTAGAAGGAAAGAAACCAGAACAAAAAGAGAAAATTCTCAAAGGATTGGCAATGCAAGGCATACCATTGCCAGCCGCAAAGACTGCGTCAGAAAAAAAAATTATGGATAAAGTTAGAGCAGAAGTTGGTTTACCGCCAGAACCTAAAAGTCCCTCTGGTAAAGCAAAATACGATAAAGCAATAGCAGCGGGTATCATTACACCTCTAGAAGGAAAAACAGCAGCACAAAAACAAAAAATTCTTCAACAACAAGCTGACATGGGTTTGCCGTTACCAGAAGGTAGGACAGCTTCTGAAAAGGCTCTTATAGCTAAAATAAAAGCTACGACTCTTCCACCATCAGAAATATTTATACCATCAGAAAAACTACGTAAAGCAAAAGCTGCTGGTATTTTAACACCCCTAGAAGGAAAAACACACGAAAAAAAAGAAAAAATCCTAAAAAAAATGGCTGAAGCAGGTCTTCCTTTACCTGAAGGTAAGACAGCATCAGAAAAATCATTGATAAGAAAGGTAAAAACGGAATATGGGATACCCCCTAAGGCTAAAACCCCATCTGAGAAGGAAATACTTAAAAAAGCTAAAGCAGAGGGAATTCTTACGCCCCTTAAAGGAAAGTCTGCTGCCCAAAAAGAAAAAATACTGAAAGGTTTGGCTGAGGCAGGCCTTCCTATGCCAGAGGGTACCACACCATCTGAAAAAGCATTAGTTCAAAAAGTACGAAAACTTACAGGACTCCCTCCCGAACCCACGCCTTCAGAAAAGAAGGGTAAAATAAAAACAAAAACCAAAAAAGTCGGAATTTCGGCATCAAAACGAAGCGCAAAAGCTGGAATTGTTGAAGAATTTGAGGATATTATAAAAACAACAACTTGTGATCGTGGTTGCGGTTGTGATAAGAAAAAAATACGATTTAAACATAGCTACGTAAAAATAAGAGTAACATCACCTGATATATCATCACTTTGTCCTTGTCCTGAGGAATGCCTTCCAGGCGTAAAAGGAGGAGTATTTACAGATAATGAAGGAATTAAAGTTACTGTAGGAAGAATGACGGAAATTTTACCTTTCATTTCTAAGGGATCTTCTGAAAGTGTAAATGTACTTAGTTCTAATTCTACATTACTTCAACATAACTTCATAGAAAAGACACAAGCGATAAAAAGAAATACCAAAGGTGAAGGCGGGAAAGTACGAAGTCATAAATCTACAAATAGTTTATGTAATGAAATTATATCAAAAAACAGAAGAGACAATCTAAAATCACCGTCGGACAAAGTGAAACGATCCCTTTCATTAATGCAATGTCTTTCAAAAGTTAAATTCAATGATAATAGTGATGAAAATACTGTAGAAGAAAGTATGATATTTAAAGAAAACACTGTCATCTTTATAAAGACTTCGACTGGAACTTTTAAATCAATTAGCTCTATCTCATCTATAGATTTATACACCGATAACTTTCCCTCTGTGCCTAGTCTGGAGCCATCAATATATTTAATAAGGACAGACACTTCCTTAAGTTTTTCTACAGAATCTTTGGAAGATACAGCATCAGATTTTAGTTTCATATCTGTATATTCAAACGATTATTTTACTAGTTCTTTCTATGACACCGATGACACATTTTCGCGGAATATTTATGCATACGATGAATACAACACAGAAAATGATATTTATTTGCTAACCGAAGCTGTTTCCAGTGCAACGCATTATTCTAGGTAAGTAACAATACCAAATTTATTTCACAAATTCAAATTTTTTGTTACATCTCCACCTACCGAAATGAATATTAAGGGACCCCGCCTTAGTGGGTAGCAGACTGTTAGGTCTACCGACAATTCTGTGCCTGTCAGTTGTATACGCTATACACTAACACGTCATATTGAGATCTGACAATGTGGCATATGACAAACACATATATTTACAAGCGGCCGTCCGGCCCATGTGGTCAAACCCATCGGCACAGGCAATCTAGTAGTAGGTGGGACTTTTACATGTAGTTTTAATTTACTTTTATAAACAATGCAGATAGATACCTATCTTTCTCCACCACAACACTCCCCGCAGGTTAAAGTTTCATCCGCATCATCTAGACTTGTGGCAGTCCTTCACGGTTCGTTTTACACGTTCAAACCACATGCGTGGATGTGGAACGAGGTTTCTCTAGAATTCTCTGAAAAAAAATGGAAAGAGATCTGTCCATCAAAGCCGGCAATGCGTGCAATTGGTATAGCAATCATATCAGGTGGCCCGTCTACCTTTTCGTTGAATTATTCTGTAATAAAAAATGTAGTTACCCCCATAACAATTATGTAGATATATTGGATAAGAATATTATTACACCGTCAGAAAACTATTTACACAATTAACTTTTATTAAATGATATTTAATTTTTTCAGTGATTACTATTGCCTGTATGAATGTTCGTCCGACGACTCAAGTGACTATGATGATGTACCTTACAGTAAATCTATCACAAGTGTAAAGGATTTTAATCGAAATATATTAATATTTCGGCTATCTCGAACAAACATGCTAGAAACTGATTTATGTCAAAGTATTCTTAGGAAACTTTCAGAAGAAAAAAATACTGAAAAGCCAATTATATATGTTAATGGTTCAACAAGTGATAATGAAATAGACGACATCATCAACGAATTAATATTAAGGCGATCGATTACTAATTCTTCTTCAGTCATATTAATAATACCAGCCGAAGAGGGTACGATGACTAACAGTTGCGATGGCTTCAGTTCGACTATTTGCATAGAAATGTCTGAAATTTTTTCTATCTGGAATAACACCGAAACTGCTTCAAATAGTATGTATAACACGCAATGCCTACAAAATTTACATTCCTACAAATTTTTTATCAAATATTTTTGAAATTTATAATATACTTATTTTTATATAATGATGTATTATCACAGACAAAAATTCGATAAAAGCCGAGTTACAGAAAAAAAAAACTATTTATATTATAAATAATATATCTATTACGTTTTATTATTGTTTCTTGTTTGCCAACTGCACTAAAAATGCGTGAATTCCACATGATAACAATTTAAACTTAATAAAATATGTAAAGATACTTAAATATGTCAATATTTCGTGCTTATTTTATTTTAAATCTAAATATGTAACTAAGTATTTAAAAAATGATTCACATTTTTTTAATAGGCAAGAATGGAGTATTTAGGAATATCGTTTCCAAGCCTTCAGTCTTTTATTTTTCCGCTCTCTCTTACCAATTATTATTTTACTTTTTTTATTAATCCTACTTTTATTTTAATATATTAAATTATTATATTCATGGATAAATTTATGATTGTATTAATATTGATAAAATATTGTTACTCTTAGTAATATTACTCTATCCTTCTCTACGATATTATTTAAATTTATGTTTTTATTATCAAATTCGTTGTTACGCTCATTCAAACGTTTTAAGTATCGTGCAAAAGTATCGTGGTATTTTATGCATAATGTACATATACGAACATATGATACATATCCTTTTTTAAGTAAGATTCCTGTCATTTTTAATTTAGTTTACTAATAATTAATGATAAAAGTAAACAATATATGAGGTTGATACAATGGATTTTGTCATATTCACCGACCGTACTGTAGTATGATTGGGTCCTTGCAAAGCGTGCGGGGTCGGCTGGCAAGGATGTGGAACACGCGTACTTATAACACATGTTCAACAACAATAATGCAACAGCGACAGATGGGATGTGAAAGGAGAAAAGGGAAAGGGGAAAGAATTTGCTATTCAATGACTCGATCACAATCGGGTCCATCTCGATTACCTTTGAATTGCCTAATACTCAGCCTAACCAATCCTACGGTTACGCAACTCTATATTCTATTATATATATATAATCACTCACTCATCAGGATATCACTAGAACTATAAGGCCTATTGACTTGAAATTTTGTAGGAATATTTCTCACGTTTTATAGAGCGCAGCTTAGAATGGACATTACGAAATTCCGCCTGCTGTATTTTATGCCCTGCGAAGCGGGTTGGGACGTTCAAATCATCTGTATTTTATTATATTTACCAATTTCTTTTTAATACGATTTTAGTTTTGACCGCATTTACTACATTTACATCAATGTTATGTCAGCATTATCAGTTTTGATTTCAATACTAATCTATGATTTTTTATACCCTCTACTTTAGACTCTCAACGAACCAGAATTCATTCAAAAACCCGTGGTATAAAGATATCTGCCAAAGGAAAACTCTTTTCAACAGAAGAAGTAAGCGAATTACCAAAAAATGTAAAGGAAAAAACTACTAAGAAAAAATGTGATCAATCAAAAAATAAAAAGGATAAAAATAAAAATAAACCACGCTTATCTCGTACATTTTCTGCGGATACTACACAAGACAGACCTTGTTGCTGCATGCCGAAAAATCAAAGTGTTTTTGAAAGCATATGCGATAGACAATGTTCCGCAAATGTTATATCCGAATTAATCACGCCTATGATATTGAAGGAGGCTGTAGTCCAAGGTATTAAACTAACTATACTTAAATTACAAAACGTAACATAAAAACGTAACGTAAAATAAACCTACCCTACATATTAAAAAGTAATTATTTTATGATATTCATAAGGAGCCTGAGTATCACAACTACAAATGCTTTCATTCAAATAAACAAGCCACATGTAAATCTGTCAACTCTTTCAATCATGATCATTACTATTAAGTAGAGACAAATATATGATGCAATATCACCAATAGCCTTTTTTTAAATCTAGAAATATGGATATAATTTATGCATTTCTTTAAGTGAACTTTCAGGTTTAACACAAGAATCGTGTTTTAAAACGTCAGAAAAAACTGCTGTATGTCAGACTACTTCTACACACCAAACTTCCGGCTTTGATAGAAATTCAAGTCAACATCAACTAACCTCAGTCAGGTTGTGTAAGATTCCTCCGTGTGGAGGTCAAACCAGCTGTCATCCCTCGACGGAAAGACGGTTTCAAGCCGTGCAAACTGCACCGAATTATGATAGTTACATGCAAAATAAAACGTGTACTTGTAGCTTCAGTAACTTAAAAGGCATTTCTCACAAGAATAGTACGGATATAACGAATTCAATGCCATATATCCAAACAACAGAAATACGTAAGAACAACATGGGTCCTATGATACAAAGTGGTAATTTATTTACTATATTTTATCAATTTAATCATTTTTGCATAGTATTGTTCATTCTAATCAGCGATAAATATGGTATTTTGTTAGTTTATTTGTGTATCAAGAAAGAGTACAAATAGTAAAAAAATATGTTGTATATCTTGTATATACTTTAGTATCGATTAGCCAATATCCATACCTAACTACAAGATACTAACCAATTGGGAAATATTTCAAAATTAATACGAAATCGGTAGTTAGTACGGCTGTTAAAAGTTTTGCTATTCTTTTAATTTCATTTTCTTGTTTAGGGATACCATCATCCAAGTACAATACGTGTGATCCTTGCGGACGATCAAACGCTGGACAAGCAAATGATTTATGTCCTTGTGGACGATATAAACCT
This sequence comes from Phocides pigmalion okeechobee, assembly GCA_018251015.1. Lineage (NCBI taxonomy): Eukaryota > Metazoa > Arthropoda > Insecta > Lepidoptera > Hesperiidae > Phocides > Phocides pigmalion. The sequence goes on from DWON01007415.1 coordinate 11,357, forward strand.
GCATATGTGGGAAAAGGGGATGACAAAACAAAGGAAAACAAATCTGTAGGTTGTCAATGCTGTGTTTGCGCTGATGCTGGAACTGAAACCGAATCTGAACTTTGCGGGTGTAAAGATAAGAAAGTAGGTAGTAGAAGAGGTAAAAACAAAATTACATGTGAATGTCCAGAAGAGTCGGTAACCGAAGAAGAAGAAGATTTAGATATAGATTTCGAACAGTTTGAATGGATCGATGAGAGACAATTAAGAAAAATGAAATCAGACTTAACACAAACTACATCTGGGTTTAAAATTAACAAGCCACGCAGGCAAGCCATAGAAGAGGAGATGAGTTTTGAAGATGCACTAAAATATTTCGAAGATCACCCTGTAGAGGCATCTCGCTATGAGTATGACGAAGATCGATGTTCCTGTAAAGGTACATCGGTTCAATCAAATATAAGAAATAAAGACGACTGTGAATGTCCTTATGAACCTGTTAACCCCCTTGAAGCTGAATATGGAGTAACGGAACCATTTTTGGGTATCAAATTTCATATTGGAGGCAAAGGATCATCCTCAAAAGGATTAAGCGGAATTTGCTGTTTTGATATAAGCACTACATAATGGTTAAAATAATCTGATACAGATAAATTTAATTTGGAACAAAGTATCTATTAATACTCCTTTTTTAATAGCTATACATTTTTATTCATTTTTAATAGCAAAAGATAATTATTCTAATCAATTATGTGCATATAGTAATCAATATTATAATTTGTATTAGTTTTGTATTTAAATCATGTTTTATTGTAATTTGAAATATATTGTGCATTTCATGATTGATTTGATTTTGATATATTCAATAACCATCATTTTTAAATTAGAATAGTGATTATGTAACAATATAAACAGTGTTAAGAAATGTAATAATAGTTACAAACAGTATGTTTATGCACTTCAACACAGGCACTAAGACGAATCGCGCGCGACTACTTTTGCAGACATAACATTTGGTTATTATCGCCTTTACCGTTCTAGGTCTCATAACTTAGGAGGCGCATCCAAATACATATAAAAATTAAATTCATTTTTAAGATTTTTCATAATCCTAAAATGGATAGTAAGACGGGTAATTGCAGGATTTTCAAAATGAGGTTGCTTAAAATAGTAAGCGGGTACAGCAATTATAAAAAAAGTACAAATAAGTTCTTTATAATTTGCAACTTTTTAACATTCAAGAATTCATGGAATGTTAACTTTCCCGGCGGCTATAACACTGCTGTGTAATTCTGGGCGCGACGCGCGGCTCCTACACATTTGTGTCGTAGCGACAAATTTGTATGGATTACGGGCGAACAAAGGTGCTGCTTTTATGTCGGAGCTACAAGACTGGGGGCGGACATTACGTCTTTGTATTCGGAGATGACACACGGATGCTAAAAAATACAATATTTCAGTAATTAGTCGGCGTATCTTCAGTATAATCAAATGAGCTCCAGGTTAGGGCCGCCTCCCGCAATACTGACCCGATCATATACATATCGCTTCTTTGCTTCAATAACGTGACAAGTTTGAAACCTCAAGTTTTTTTATTTTATTTGATAATTGAAATCTC
>DWON01007416.1:0-12953 GCA_018251015.1 Phocides pigmalion okeechobee
TTATGTACACACAAAACATACATTTAGTCACATTAAATAAAGTAAAATGAGTACAAGGGTACTGCTTATTCCTTATAGGAATTTCTTCCAGCACACCCAGAAAAAGGAAAGTCGAAAGTAAGTTTAGTGCATACGAATATAAATATACATAAACATACAGTATATAAGTAAATAATTATATGCATATTATATATATATATTAATGTAACACACACACATGTATGTGTGTGTATTAGTAAAAGTGAACGTTGCATTAAGAAGAGAGTGACTTCTACTAAGTTAGTGCACTCAAATCAAGGACTTCATTACCACTTGCCACCATCAGGTGGAATCGTCGTCAAGTACAAACTTATTCAAGTTAAAGAAATGATTGGAAATAACAAACATGTCACCTGATTTTAAATTGTCAGTACTATCTATTGACATCTGATACATTTTTTTTAATATATAATGGAAGCAGCAATGGTCATATGTAATCGACTCCATATTATATAAACATCCTCCTCGACTTTGATCACAAAATTCTTGCCTTACTACTTCTGACTACTAAATTTAATATCTCAAAAAAATATCTGGTTCATTTCCTTTAAACCAGCAACGCTGCCATGCTGCATTGAGGCGGAATAGCAGAAGGAATGACGTCATCACGAGCGAATATTATAAAGTTCTACCACCTACAAATCTTCAATAGACAAGTCCCATCGGAGATCTCTGTTGACAGTTGCATGTTGCTCCTGATAAAGAAATTAGCAGCGCTAGTTTTTTGTTACTCAATACATAATGAATGGAACAGTGCCTAGTATAGTATAGCATAGTATAGTAGTATAGTGATGTGGAGCCTAGTAGTAAGAGTGAGGTCTCTCACACAGGAAGTTTGAAGTTCGAATCTCTGACACCTTCGATTTTCCGATTAGAAGTTAAACGTTAAATAAAACGTTCCGTATTGAAACTTCAACAGCAGCGAAATATAATTTTGTGAAGAAACTTGCTCGCCTCAAAGTTAATTAACGGTCTCAAAGGAGTGAAGTCCACCTATTTGCAGTTGACTAATACTATGGAACTATTTATACCTACCTAACAACTGAAACTCTTCTCATTCTGAATAAATCCATGCGCTACAGTGGCAGAGTAATAGGTTGACGAAGTGGTACATAGAATAGCATACATTTAATAGCAGTAGAAGTGTTACATTCGAACCACTAACAGTTATGTTTTAAATGCTTACACGATTTCTCATATTTTTGCAGGATGCACAGTGGACGGAGTTACACAATGGCTAACACCGCAGCTTCATGATATTACGGATACACACAGAGGGGTCGTTATTAGCAGAGCAACTGCAGATATAGAAGGTAAACATCCATAATTCCCTGATAAAATACTTTGACTTGTATAAAGTTGGTATGGTTGGTATTGTATGAAGATGGTAGAGCCATTAGAGCTCGCCCGAGGCGACACCACCGCCACCCTCATGACTCACCGTAAAGAAACATGTTCTTCATGTATTGTGTTTCGGTTGGGGAGGTGTGGTTGCTGGATACACAATATTGGAGGCGACCATCTTAGTCCTCAAGAGTATGAACGCATTCGCGTCCATCTTTGAATAGACCTTCTGTTCTATTTGAGATTGGACGTGGTTGTCCATGGGCTGCAGTGACCATTTTACATCAAGTGGCCTCGTGCCCGTTTCTTGCTCTTTCATAATATATATATTTAGCCGTACGAATGACATAAAATAATCAAGTACTGATAACAAAAAATCTAGTTATTTAGTAAATCTCTTTATATCGATCGAATCAAATTTATTTCTTGCGTATCAATCGAACGAACACATGAGTCCGCCCAGCTTACACAAACAAGTTTAGTATTCATTATAATAACATTATATACATTATTTTATCCCAAATTATAAATTAAATATGTATACAGTAACGCTGTAATGTAATGATTAAAAAAGAGGACATTATTTTGCCATCGCGTATTTTTATGCGGTGGAAGTTGCAAACAATCACTCGTCCCTTATATTCTTATTCCTGCCGCCCATGGGCACATGTAATTAACTCCATATTGAACAGTAATTAAAGTCATATGGCAACCCTGAGACGTAAGATGTTCACTTCGTATATAAATAAGGCGGATTCAATTTTTTCCACTAAAAACTTACTTAAGGGTAAATGACTGTGTTATCTATTATATTTGAGATTGGACGTGATTGTCCATGGGCTGCAGTGACCACTTAACACCAGGTGACTTGCATGCCCGTTTCTTACTCTTTCGCAATAAAAAAAAAATCTCACCTACCATATTAGTTCTTCAGGAAAATAATAACAACTAATGAAAAAGTAATAGGAGAAAAAAATACTAGGAGAAATACTGGCAACACAAGACCGCGATGCTAATTGTAGTAAAATTTCACGGATGTCACTTGAATTGCTGTAGGGGGTTAGAGGGGGATGTAACAAACTTGAAACAGACAGATAGTATAATGGTACGTACATTTGTCTCAAAAGTAGCAACGCATCTGTAATGAATGGGACCGAGCTCCTTTCATAAATCTTTTATTTGCGTTTCACTTTAGAATAAAATTCTCTTTAAGTTACAGCAGTCACCATTAGGGACCTTACTATTATTATATTTTAAAATAAGATTAATATACTTACTTAATAATTTTGACATTTCGAGACACAATTACAAAGATCTAATGCTATTTCAAATATACAAGAAACTGAAACATTGTTCTTTTTATTTTCATAAATAGAAATAGATAATAATTCCACTTTTAATTAGTAATAACTAATAATACATGAATTTAATGTCAATATTTCTATCCCATTATGTGATTCGTAGCTGCAGCAAGCCCGCCATAAATCTAAAATTTAACCATATACATATCTAACAGTCATTCGTCCTGAAATCACTAACACACAGTCCATAAAATAAGACTATTCTGAAACATCATAGTTTTAAAACATGATGGTAAGGTCCCAAGTGTTTTACAACCCCATTGTCTACATCTAACAAATGTTTTGTCCTCCATTTGCAGAGATAAGTAGGATTGATTTCGGCGACGGGCTAAATCGTGGCCCCTACTTGGACATATCGCTCGTAGATTCTACGTACATCGTCACAACAACCGAAGCATTTGCGGAATACGAAGAATATGAGACCTCACTCTCAATAAGAGTAACAACTACCTTTAGATGTACTGGAGGCAATAATAGGTTTTTGGTGAGTACATTGCTTCACGCATTCAACCTTGCATTTGAATTTATTCTTAGTTTATATTTATACGTTTGGAAATTCGTAATCTAATGAGTAAGAACACACGCAACAAAAATGATTCTTTATTTATATATTAATTTATTCTTTACTCGATTCACTTACAATATCAATAATCAAATTTACATTTTCAGATCTTCGTATTTAATATCATTGACACGAATAACCACTCTCCTGTGTTTAAACCGACGGATAATTATGATTTTCCTTTGGCGCTGCCGGTGCCGCCTGGTTTTGTAGTCACGGGCTGTGAAAATTTAATTGTAAGGGACGTGGATCTTACAACGACGGGAATTGAATTTGCAATCGATGATAACCCGTATTTCGAAATTGTATACAGCGGTGTAATAGAGCCAAAAGAATTCGGAGCTTTTATTCAGACGAAGACTTTAATTAGGTCCTTGCCAGAATCTTTATCTTTTACCATCAGTGCTACGGTAAGTTAAATTCAATTTTATAGTTTGTTTTAATCTGTAAACATGTATATTTATTACTTATCAATCGCTGTGAAACTAATTTTACGCTACTTTACTACTTATTTCACTGGAGTTATCTTGTTCTCACCTAAATCTTATCTAACAACGTTGGAACTATTTTAAGTCATGTCAATATTGCAAAGACGAAATATTGATTGCCAAAAATAATATAAGTAACTTTCTGATTTTTAATAATTACTTCGCTTTTATTATTCTCAAAATATAATAAATCTCAAAGCTATAAGATTTAGACATTAGTTTTAAAGTAATTATAAGTGCCAAATACTGAAATGTATTAAACCTAATCGACCATGGCGAAGTCCCAAAGGTTTGTATTTGACCTGTACGTAACTTTCTTGTCTCCTCATAAACACTAAAAGGACGAAGTTATTTTGATACACCGCTAAATTTGTCTTGATTATCTGACATATGAGTATAAGTATAGGAGGGTGATATTGGGTACAATGTTGCTCTGTTACTGAAATTTAGACTTCATTTTTTTTATTTTTTACTATTTCCTTTTACTATCAAAATATAGGATTTTAATGTTCCAATTATATATACAACATATGTATATGTTCGTTTTTAACGATTTGTACTTGTTAATTAAATAGGATATAGATGGCACCGACGATGAACCTCGCACAAGTTATGCGACAGTCAACATCCAGGCAGACGATATATTCAGATTACCGGACGAACCAATTTTCTCTGAAGCATTTTATAAAGCGGATTACACCGCAGACCACGATCTCGTTCTCCGGGAGTATATTACCTTGAGGCAAGGTTACGACGATCAAGTCCACTTTGATTTCGAAGGAGGTAAAAGAATATTTTTTTAGGTTATCTTAATACATATATAAGATTTGGATATATACAAGTTCAGATTTTTCTTCTTCCAAACGATTTCGCCGATTTTAATAAATAAAAAATTACTTATGACATAACCTGTAGTTTGTCAACTATATTTGGAACCGATAGGTGGCGCTGGCATCCAAATTGACATTATTTATTCTCCTAATATCTTTTAATATTTTTATCAAGCAATTCAATATTCTTCCGTAAAATTAACATCGTCAAAGCCCATAGTTTTATTGCATTTTTGACTTATTCTATTCAACTTGGATCTATTATAACCAAGTCCTCATGGCCTAATGCGCCTGTGACCGATCTAGGAATGCAATCCAATTTGGAAGTAGAGATTATAAATGAAATTGGGAGTATACACGTCCATTGACTTCTTACTTTGCTAATTTCCTTCGCTTCTTCCATGTTATAAAACCTATGAATAACTTAATGGTCAATGTTTCAGAGTATGCTGATCACTTTGAGCTGGTAGTAAATGGGAACTCCCTTTCTTTTCGTGTAAGATCGCCTCTGCCTGAAAGTGTTTCTGTGTCTCAATTACTACTAGTGGTTAAAGCTGAAAGAGAATATACCAGTGGAGCTACCGCTACCGTCGTTATTTTACCGCCCGAAGGTAATATTACTCACCCTTATTTTACAGTAAGTTTAACTAACAAAACAGTTAGGTGTGGAAACCATCGAAGCCAACGTTATAATCTACAATGAAGTAATTTTTGTATTACGGTTGGAGATTGTGTTACTGGCTGCAATTACAAACGAGTCAGTTTAGTAGTAGCAACTCTTCTACGTACGATTTCAGACAGTCCTTTTTTTCGTAGGTTGTAAAATTGCTTACACTGCATCGATCGCTTAACATGAGACGGCCTGCACGCTCGCTTGCAACAATAAACAAGAACTATTTTTCTTTTTAACGTAAATTTATTTTACATACAAATTACAATTTTTTTAATAAGTTTTTTATAATTTCTATCGACTAGTATATAGATGTTATTTTAATATAATTTTCTTTAGCAATTGCGACCTTATAATTTTTTGGACGTTTAATGGAAATTGGACCAGTACTTATTCGCTTTAACACGTATCTTACGCCTATCAAATAATAATAATTAGAGTGTTTCATAAGATCGATGTCATAATTAATTTATATGAATTTAATTTAATTTATTAATTTGATATGACAATGTGTATGAGAAAATGTGTCAGTGTAGATGACTCAACTGTATTTTAATTTCCCATATAATTTACAATTTCAGCTATCCATGTGGAATTTGAGTCGCCTCTTTACGAAGGCGACATTAAAGACAACGTGTTATCGATGCCAAATTTAATATTAACACAAGGATACGAGAACGTATTAGTCGACATCAATATTATCAGTGGTAAGATTTTATTATATGATTTGCGTGGCGCATCTGTAACTACCTCTGTACGCAGAATGTTTCTATTTCTGATCAAACAAATATCTAAAGAAAAAATATGGCTTTCAGTTTTGGTTTTGAGTGTTTGTCCTTATTCTATTCACTCTATTCGCTACAGCAGGAATCCTAGTTGAGGTTTATGTTTGTACATAGTTAATGTACTAAAAATGTAAATGTAATAAATTCCGCGATATTATTAGTTCAAAAACTTTTACACAGATTTTCCTTCGGCTCAATCAAGTGATAATAACATAACCATAGTATACAATATTATATACTTACATAGGAACATAGGTCGAATATGTTAATACTAATTATAAAACTATTTACTAACCAATAACTCTCCTTTAGTGGTATTTGTTGTGTGCAAATCACACATTAATCAACATTGAGCCTTCTTGGCAATACTGTGGAACTAATTATTTTTCTTTATATCATACTCCGAATTATGGTTTCTCAATAAATATAAAAAAATACAAGGTCACATAACTTGTATAATAAAATAAAAATTCTGAAACAAACCTAAAATGTAAACTTTACATAATTTCTATAATGAGTTGTAAATTATAACAAAGAAGAAAATAGTTAGCTGCTATAAACAGAAGGGTCTAATTTTGTAGGCTTGCTCATATTAAATAACTTTGGTCGTACATCATATTTCTGTCACATTTATCACATGTGTAAATAGTAATATATTCCCTTATAATATATTATGTACTTGTACTACGATATTATGAGCAAGGTACATATTACAATAGTGGTTTTGTGATTAAGTATTTTACCGCCTGTGAATGTTGTACAGTATATTAAATCACCCATATACTAAATACCAATACCTTTGTTTGTTTATATTCATTTAGATATTACTTTGCTATAAACGAATACTTCTATCTGATATTCTTGTTTAGTTTGACTTGTACCAAAAACGATCAAATGTATTTTACTAATTAAAGCGAAACAACAAAAGTTTAGCCACAAGCAGATTACGAAATCAATGATGCTAATGTATTTAAATTTTACCCATATGCTCCACATCCTTAAGATGTGGAGCAGTCCACGCCATATAAACGAGTTTCTAGACCTCAAGGGTCTGCATCTGAATGAGTGCGAAATTAAACCAGCTTGACAACTGATTTCCCTCAAAGCACCTGACAACCAACCCTTTGAATATTGGGAGAGCTATAGTTCGACTGGGGAGGTAACACCGCCGCCCTCATAAACCGCCGTAAAGTATTACTTGTGTTTTGGTTAGAGAGGTGCGGTTGCCAGCTACACTTTGAAGCCAGGCGATCATCTTAGTCCTCAGGAGTAGCAACGTGTCTACGTTCGAGCTCAGACAGAATTTCAGTCGTATTTGTGGTTGTACGTAGATGTCTATGGGCTGCGACTACTTAACATCAGGTAGTTTGCATGCTCGTTTGCTATTTCTCACATAAAAAATGTACATAATTTTGATCAGTATTGTTATAGAGTACATTAGAAAATATACAAAGTTATATAGGTAGTTCAGTTCAAGAAACTTTAAATAATTTTAACAGACTGTATGATGAACTGCGGCTGAGCATATGCGTATTTGAAATTATTAGTATGTCACATAAAGATAAGACTTTAGAATTACATGACGTCAATATGTACTCATATTATGCCTAACCTTGTTGCCAAAATGGTGGCAGAAATTTTTATTTTCACTTTTTAAATGGAAATAAAAGAAAGTCATTATTCAATATTTTTTTACGAAATTATAACGCTGTGCAGGGTTTTCTATGTTCAATTCTTGGGTAGGCTTAAGCAGTGAATTTTGATATTCTTTTTGTGTCTTATTTGAGTTACTAAGTTCATATGTATCCATGTCTACCCAAACACAGGAAGTTTGTAGAGAGTAGAAAATGTAGTATGAGTTTAGAAATTTTAAGTTTTTCTTTGACTTTCAGAACACGCTTCATATTTCTCCGCAAGTATAGAAGCCAACATCATAACCTTGTCAATGGATCCTCTACCAGCAGTTGTGATACAAGCAAACAGCAAATTAAATCTGCAAATTGTTGCTTCCGCAAATAATAGCGTAGCCTCAACTGTAGTTTCTCTAGAGATCATTAAAGATGATTATATTACTCCTGCTTTCGAAAAAACTGTGTATAATGGAAACTATGATCCCGAAACCGGACTCGTATTAGACCCTATCGTATTACTTCAGGGATATGACGACACCGTTTTGGTAACCCTAGAAGGAGGTAAGATTCAGTTTTCATAATATAGTATTTATATGGTTTTTATATATAAGGAGATGATATATTTATTTTAAATACAATTTGATAGATGACGATAGTTCCAGTAGGGATAGAACCAATGTTGATCGTCTTAGTTCCTAGGAATCGCAATTTCATCTTATATGAACCAGTTATGTTGAAGTGGATGTTCAGGATGCTCATGTTGCAGTCCACTTAACTTCAGGTGGCCCGCAGGCTCTTTAACTACTCCTGTAACATAAAAAAATATTTATTGCGGATTGAGCGTGCGGAGAATTTTTATGTTTTCATTAATAAGATACCTGGAGAAACGGTAGAACATGTCATTAAAAATAATTGTGTAAATTTGACATTTGTGCTCATGTTCCTTCCAGAACATGCGAGTTACTTTGAAAAAGTGCAGCAAAACGCCGTCATCAACTTGACTGCGTCGATACCTCCACAACTGTGGTCGGAAGGGAGCTTACTCATAACAGTAATAGCCACTAAGCCAAGAACAGTTGGCGCAAATGCTGCAGTACACGTTAATTTGCCCGCAGGTACTTTATACTATTTCAACAATTTAAATATATACACGTAAAGGCATAAACGTTGAAACGTTAAAATACTTTTCAAATGAAAGTAAGTAAAAGTCATCAGTAAGTAAATATTGAAGTTACACATATTATATGTGCTATATTTTGGTAAAAAAATGCCATTCCTCGCTTTGTTTTAATTATTTCGTTATAGTTCCTTTACTATTTTAATTTAGTGGGTTACAGCGTTTATGCTTCTTAACGTTGAACATTACATCGTCATATTTAAATCATTATATTTTACGTTCAATTTAATGAATAATATATCAATTAAGTTGTTGTGAAAAAGTATTTCTAATAATGCATTATGAATATGTCTTCCAGTGCATGCTTTGAAATATATATCATTGTACATTGTGGTGGTGGATTGTTGGAAAGTAGTTTTTAACAACAACTTAATAGCATGAATTTCCGTACAGTAACGTCTGATACTATTAACTATAATATATCAATATCAAAGCAAGTTATTGTCAATTCAAATATAATCTTTAAGTACGTATCATTTGAGTATCATCCAATATGTGAGCATTTGACTGATCACTATTTCCAATTCCAGCCCCTCTTCGCAAGCTGATTAGCTATTTATAAGGACCTCCCAAGTGACGCAAGTGTATCTAAATTAGGAGTCGTTACTTACCTCGTGACGACATCTTTTGCCGTCTTCTTTTATACATAACTGTTATAAATTTTCAACTTCAACATGTCTAAACATTTACAGTTTTGTTGATAATGAAAACAAATAATTGAAAAATAAGGACAATAAATGACCAACTATATCAGTATCTATAAATACCTTGATAATATTGGATCTATATGAGAAGGCCTTAAAGTACTAGGAAGACGCCCGCATTTAATATATATGTATTAAAGTCCCATAAAATAGCACATTTATTTAAAACATAAGCATGGCCCACGAGCAAAGACTAATTTGTTTGCTCTTATTCGGCTGGCTATTTAGTTTACTTGCTATTATCTTAGTAAGAACACCTTTCCAAAATTGTTGATACTCAAAAATGTTATCTATAATGTCTAACGAAATTGCTCAAGATATCATTTTTAACTGGAAATTAATTGCCTTTATCTTATCGTTGATATCAGACAAATTATTAATATTTAATTCACTCAATATAAAACAGAAGTCCTACCTTTAAAGGATTACATATGCATTGCTACTGCCAAAGACTATAATACGGAACGCTTCGAAAATCATGTAACAATACTAATAACTTTCTGCTTTAAATTCTTCTAAAAAGAATAGCTTTAAAATAAATAGTAACTTGAACAACGAAGTATATAGAACGAAAACCACAATGTAACTTTAATTAAGTTTTTCAATTGACATTCAACATTTATCACACTATTTTAATCATTCTTATTTATTTTCCTTTTCTTCACTACTCATCGTATTCTTATATATTCTATTATCTTTAGATACACTTTATTATCTTTAGCTTGTACTTAACAAATTATTGCTTTCTCTATTTTCTGTACTCTTTTTCCTTTCTCCTATCTACTAAAATCCTATTTCAGCAAGGATATTAGGTTTCGAAGCTTCTTCTTATAGTGGCCGTTTAGAAAACGACGTGTTGACACTCGATACTATAGTGTTGAGCATTGGTTACGATGACGACGTGAGATTTGATCTATCAGGTGGTAAGTACAGTTCATAATATTTTATTTAATAATAGTGGACCAAAACTATTTTGAATAAAAATATATCAAGAAAATTGGTAGGCTGAAAATTCGATTTTATACTTATTTTTGTAAGCAGTTCAGGAAATAAAGAAAGTTTTCTTGTGGCGGATAGGTTACAAAATCTGAATCCCAACAACAGCGTTACTAATTATCTAGACGAAACCATTTACAAAAAGCATTAAAATTAATATAGCAGTTTAAGAAATATAACAATATAGGAACACCGAATGTAATATAGAATTAGGAAATGAAGAAAAACAGGAAGAAATATAAATACAAGATACAACATTTAATTATGCAACGAGGCTATATAAACTCAACGTTGAGGCACTTAAAACGATAATATAAACAAATAAAAATATTAAGGAACACGAAATGGAGTATTAGGTGAAACTACACTGTTCATGTATTTTTTACAGAATTTGCAACGTATTTTGTGGCCAATAACGTTCAAAACCGAGTAACAATAGCTATACAGACCCAAGTGCCAGAAAACATAATCCTACAAAACAGTGCGCTGATGCTCACACTTAGTGCTTCCGGCCTGAATGCTTTACCCGCTACTGCGAACATTCTGCTGAATATTATCAAAAATGATTACATTACACCCGTATTCGAGAAGGCAGTATATAATGGGAGCTACGATTCGATCACAGGACTCGCTTTAGAACAAATAGTTATTGTTCAAGGGTATGACGACACGGTCCAGGTTTCACTAGTCGGAGGTATGTTTTCAAAACAATAAACATATTGCAATCAAATGCGTACAAAAATATTTTTTTAGATAGATTTAAATCAAAAGAGTATCTGAAAAGAAACTTCGATGTGGATTTCTCGTAGTATAAAATTTTTAAGCGTAAACATATCTGTCACAAAATTTAAACATGTTAATTAGTCATATTACATCAGTGAATGTTATAATAGTTGAAAGGAAAAATTGGCAGTAAAATATTTTTTTCTTAATGTAATGCTAGTTAGAAAAGTAATATGTGACTATTAAAATCATATTTGTGTTAGTGTTTCGGGAAAACTACTCATTTTATACATAAAAACAATATCTACGTTTTAGATCATGCTCAGTTGTTTACAACACAGCAGGTTGGTGGAACAATTAGTCTTAGTGGGACAATTCCGGCGCAAATATGGCCGGAACAAAGCTTGCTACTGACGGTACAAGCTACGAAACCATGGACTGTTGGTGCCAACGCAGCTATTCAGATATCTCTACCTACAGGTGACGCATCAACTTAACAATTTTAAATCGTAATAGTAATCGTTAAGCGTTATTTATTTAGACTCTTATAACAATAATATTTGAGCAATATTAATAGAAAAAAAGGATGAATCCTAAATAACTTTTTTTTAACTTTTAGCGCGAACATTGGGTTTTGAAGCTTCGAAGTATATTGGATCTATAAAAAATAATAGTTTAACTGTTGAAGAAATTGTCCTTAGCGTCGGATATAGTACAGATGTTGAATTTGAAATGACTGGCGGTGAGTATAAAATATCTTCAATATAATATAGGAAATGAGTTTGACACTTTTACATTCTTAATTTTATTTTTTTTACTTAATTTAGTATCAAATTCAATCATATTATAAGCCTTTGTTTCATTGTATTTGTTTCAGAATATGCACACTATTTTTCTCTATCCGACTCTGCTAACACAGTATCCATAAATTTAAACGCTCCACTTCCTGAGAACGTTATTTTAGAAAACTATTTTATCGTATTGACTGTAAGCGCTTCTGGGTTGAATGCCGTTACAACTTTCACCACAGTATTATTGGAAATCAAAAAAGATGATACAACGACGCCTGTTTTCAGCCAAAGTATTTACAACGGCATTTATCGGGATTATTTGAATGTTGTCTTTGAAAGTATCAGTTTAATTCAAGGATACGATAGCACCGTATCGTTTCGGCTTGATGGAGGTAAAAAAATTGTAAAAAGCTTTAAAATTAGTTATTTCCATATATATACATAGCGGGAATACATAGTTTCCAAGGACATCAGGATCAGTCGCTAGCCATCAAATGCGTCGCAAAAACTGGCAAACTGTAAAGAAAGAGACAGCGCCTCGACCCCACTCGAGACACACGGTCTGATCTGATTGGTCGTTACGTAAATTACAAAGTTAATAACTTTTATTACATTAGCAAGGTTTATAAGCTAAGAAAAGAAGTAAGAAATTAAATAAAAATAACTTACGATTTTTTTTATTATGAAAGAGTAAGAAACGGGCATGCAGGCCACCTGATATTAAGTGGTCACTGCAGCCCATGGACAGCCACGTCCAATCTCATATAGAACAGAAGTTCTATTTAAAGATGGACGCGGATGCGTTCCTACTCTTGAGGACTAAGATGGTCGCTTCCAATAATGTGTATCCGG
>DWON01007417.1:0-12952 GCA_018251015.1 Phocides pigmalion okeechobee
GTCACAATTTTATAGTACAATTTCACACTTTGAGTGCGGCTCTCATATATTAGATCAGGTCAGCTTTGTGGCAGGCTGCAATATACTGGAGCTTATTTCTCAAGACTGAAGATACGCCGACAATTCATTGAAATGTTGTATTTTTTGCATCTATGTATCATTTACATTACATGTACTGTCCGCCCCGAGTTTTGTAGCGCCGATGTAAACACAGCACTCGTGTTCGTCCGTACAGATGTGTAAGTACAACACAGGTGTGTAACATGTAACACATGCACACACACACACACATGCTGTTAAGATTAATTATTCTTATATTACTAATATGTTGCAATTTTGTATAAGTCTTCTAGGGCAAACTGTCAGTTACAAGCTTTTTTATCTACCGTTAGGCTGAAAACAGGTTTTAACTGCAAAGATCTTAAGCTAATTAAACTTTTCAAATATCAGTTTTGAACTAATGGTCAAAGCAGATAGGTACGGGACGTCTCTCTTTTCATTCGTTCGCGTCAAAATCAAAATTATTATTTCCTTTACTTTTGGAAAAAAAAATAAATATTGTTTAACAAATATTCTGCCAATCTGTGGTATAGTTTACTGGTAGTTGATCTCTGGTTATGATTTTTGTAGTTATTGTAGTAATTAAATTGATCCTCTCATGGATTCTACAAAATAAGCAACAATACATCCTAAGTCCAGCATTTAATAAATTTAACACCACCAACCTGCCAGACAGGATCGATGCCGAAGGGGTACGGGGTCTGAATGTATGCTTCCGAGTCAGGGTTGAGCTGCAGCAGGCCGTTTTCCATGATTGTGGTCTGGTTATACGTGTTCCGCCACGACGAGCCGAAGATGTTGAGACTCTTGGAGAAGATGTCGTTGTAAATCAAACCCGTGTACATGGAGAACAGGCCCATGAGCAAGATGATGTAGCGACCACCGAAGAATATGTTCCAGATCTGTTCACAAAAGGACATGTTAATAAGATAGCATTTTTATGATATTAATGTAGCAACCTGATTGCTGGTAGAACTATAATTCAACATAGTACCACTGCTCTTATAAATGCTGAGAAACCACTCGTTGGTTTTCGTTTGACGAATTGAAGTTACAAGTGAGACAGAGATCTAAGTCCTCAGAATTAGTAACTCATGTATGTATGACCGCAGAAAGGATTTTAGTTCCATCTGAAGCTTGACAATTTAACATGAGGTAGCCTATAATCTCCTTAATACATTTTACTATGTACCGGGCACTCATGATTAACGTTTCTATATATATACTAATAGGCTCGCTTTTGGTTACTATCTCACCTGATGAAAAGCGAGATGCAACCAAGCAAATAGACAGCATGCTTGCCTAAAAGGTGTCTATTCACTCTTGTCTTGAATAGTTCCGATCTAGAAATATATAGATTATCTGTTTCAGAACAGGGAAGCGACTGTCGGATTCACTAGTAGTACATACAACCAAATAGCAAGTGATATATAAAAAGCAAAATGGGTACCTCGCTGTCGATCTTCTTGGCCTGCAGCGGCTTCTCCTTGTAGCACATCCAGAAGCCGAAGATGGCCATGAGCGCGCCGTGCCCGAGGTCGCCGAACATCACCGCGAACAGGAACGGGAACGTGATTATCGTGTACGGCGCTGCCACAAACGATCACATTGTAACTCCGGAAAGTAATATCGGCCCTACGTGGCCTGCGATGTAGGGGTGGAGGAGGAATGTGGTACAACCTTTAAAACGTGGCCACTATCGACGTCGGTAAGGGACTTTCCTCTGTAAAGCTGTCATGTTTATGGGGCTTTATCAGATGAGATCACATATTGTGTTTGTTAAAAAACCTTTTTCAGTGTGGAGTTATTATATTAGGTTGTATTAAGTTACTATTAGGTTCTAGCTCATATACAAGAAAAATTTAAACAAGCCTGAAAACTTATTTGATGTCATACTGATAATAATAATTTTCCTTTTAAATTAAATATGATAAGTAGTAACGGCCTTTTTTTTATTATGAAAGAAACGGGCATATAGGCCACCTGATGTTAAGTGATCGCTGCAGCCTATGGACAACTACGTCCAATCTCAAGTAGAACAGAAGTTCTATTTAAGGATGGACGCGGATGCGTTCCTACTCTTGAGGACTAAGATGGTCGCTTCCAACAATATCCGGTGTATCCGGCAACCACACCTCCGCAACCGAAACAATACATGAAGAACATGTTGCTTTAAGACGAGTTATGAGGGTGGCGGTGGTACCGCCCCGGGCGAGCTCTAACAGCTCTAGCACCTTTAAAATGGCCTCAAAAATGGAATTAAAAATGGCATTCAAAATTGGCGCAAATACCACATAACTAAATTAAAATTAAAAATTAACATCAACATTCTCAATTACTTATGACAAACTCGGTTAGGGATCCCACTGACCAACAGTTTACCTGCAGATCAGTGCCGTCCACCGTCGGGCGACGGCTTGTATGTTGTGGACTTAATTTTAAGGTCGCGGGCTGACCGGCCGATAGCGGACAGAATGCACACTGACAGACCCGTATCGGAATGCGCCACTGACTACTGTTACTGTTAGTGGTTAGTTAGTGTGTAGCTTGTTGCAATCAACTGACATCATATCAGCTTGCAGACTTTCAGTCAATGGATCCTATAAGATTATTAAAGATTTTAGAATTACCTGGATTAACTTCTCGATAGGTGGCAACACCGTACGCGTAAATGAGATGTTGGAACGCGGCCGTGAACTTATTGGTGCGGTTGTATGTCGGTGGGTCTTCGATTGTCTCCATTCGGTTCAAGATCGGCGGTACAGAACTTCCGCTGCGCTCCTGTTATCAATATTAACTCGTGTACTTTATCCTTTTGTTTTATTAACACAAAATGACCAAGTATAACGTAAGTAAGTAAGTATAATGGTATGGTATATAGGAGACGGGCAATAGATGAGGAATTTTGAAAGTCTGAAGAAGCTAAGGGAATATTAAAATAGTGATTTATATAGTTGGAGAGGGAAAGGGAAACGAGGATTTAGAGAGGGATATCGAAATAGGAAGAAAGGTAGGTTCACACTAGGTAGGTTCCCACACACACAGACACACATACGCATAGGGAACCTACCTTTATCCCTCTCTTAACTTCTTAGTGTTGTGAAGTTACAAGAGAATTAGAAAAAAAGGCCAGGAGTGGCGAAGTAGGGAGATGGACAGGAAAATAGCGAAATAAATAGAAGGATAAGAGAAACCGGGAAGTAGGATATATAGAATATAAAGAGGATGAGTACCGTGCCGCGTCGCAGCGCCAGTTGGATGGTCTCGAGGTCGAGCGCAGGCACCCAGCACTCCGCGATGAGGCACTTCTGCGTCACGTCCAGGTTGAACAAGTTGAGCGTGTGGTAGATGGCCTTGATCTTGCGCACCTTCACGAACCAGTTCTTGATGTTCTTGGCCGCCGCCACCAGCACGCGGTGGCGGTGGTCCTGCGTCTGTCCGAGGACCTGCACAAACATACGATATTCCCTCATATATTACGGGTCAGCGTTGCGGGAGCCGGCACTAAACTGGAATATATTTCTCTAGACTGAAGATACGCCGACAATTCACTGAAATATTGTACGTTTTAGTATCTGTGTATCATCTACGAATACACAGACGTAATGTCCGTCCCAGTCTTGTAGCGCCGACGTAAACACAGCACTTTTGTTCTGTAATCCGTACAGATTTGTACGTACACGACAGTTATGTACGAGTCGCAAGCGCGTTACGCCGCACAATACACGGCAGAAGTGTATTCTGCAGGGAAAGTGTTAAGCATATTTATGGGTAGAACTAGTTTAACCGGAGAGGATCAGATGTTCGTCTCGCTTCAAAGTGTAGCCGGGAACTGTACCTCTAAAACCGAAACACAAGTAATGCTTTACGTCGGATTATGAGGGCGGTCTGTATCCATGTTCTCTTTCAAATTTAATATCTCCAAGTTCAATTTAGAGTAATTAGCTGTTAATTAGTCAAACGTTTTGTTTTGTTAATTACATTTACGAAGCCATAGTTATCGGTTGGCCTTTTTTAAATAGCTGTATTCATATTTTAATAAGACTTATGTTCTTTTACACTAGTACTAGTGCAATCGCTATATTAGCTAAGTTTTTTTTAATTTTGAATGCCCAACTTGTCACTGATATTTGATCTCCATCGTTTCTAATGTATTCCACTAATAACTACAATAATAAAATGTTTTAAAAGCATGAAGCCCTTTTATTTTATCGAAAATAACGATAGATCAAAACTGCCCCATGTATGTTCAAAGCTACTCCAGGAGCGGGGCAGCTTTGAACATTTGACTATTGCTACTAAAACGATATTACGCCTTACACATATCGTTACTTCAAAACAAAAGGACCACAACGCGAATAGACCTAATTTTACAGGAGAGCCATTTATAGTTTTCAAAATCAGTTCTTGTATAATTGCTCTGTAATTTTAAAACTGATAAATAGGTGTCATACACTGTTAAAAAGATATTTTTATTCTGCTTTTAATGGTCGATTCGGATATGTAACCGACAAAATTTGAATTTTTACAATAGAATACTAATACAATTTGAATATTTTTCATTTGTGGCCCTTTTTGTGTAAAGTAGCGATATATATTCTGCTTCTTATAATGCTGCGATTATCTCGCGTAATGGCCGAGTTAAGCATTGTGATACAGTAAAGATGTTTAGAACAATATATTTTTTAGAAATTACAAAAACTTTAGAAAATGTTCAAAGCTGCCTCCCTCTGCCCTATCTATATTGAATTGTCTCATGATTATATCATTATGTCAAACAAAATCGTTATTAATGTCATTGAATGGTCGTTTAATTGAAACATGTACCGTTTGGTAAGCGAAGGTCGTGTCCTAACTGCCTATTATCACATTATAGCGTGGCATTTATTGGCTGCGATCGTTGCAAAGCTGAAACCGCTATGGGGACAATTTAAGGCAAGGTCGCAGCGGAGTTAACGTAACATAATCTACGATAATCTTGTATGAGTAATTGCTATTTCATCAGGTATTATGTCATCACGTTCCATAAGCGGTACTTTTTTATATCATAGACATCGTTTGGCAAAGGGATCTCTCTACAGGTGAGTTCTTGTTGCTTGGGGAGCGGCCGTGCTCCGATACTCTCATTTAGGAGTATGTATATATGCAAGATATTTAAAGAACTTCGATAGCGTGATTCAGGATATCTGTGGCGCCATCTCTTGTCAAGTAGCGGAAAGTCGCCACACGAGAATACAAACCCTCCAATGATGAATGATGACGGGCATTGTAACTTTTATTGGTATCACCTCATTTATAAAAACTATAGTGTTTCGGTTGGAAAGGTGCGGTTGCCGACTACACTTATAAACTAAGCGATCATCTCTGTCCTAATTAGTAGCAACGTTATGTACGAGCTCAAAAAGGACTTCAATTCTGTTTGAGGCCGTAACTGGATGTCGACGGGCTATGGCTAACGTTAAATGGACCAATTTGATGTATAATCAACTCTGCAGCCATCAGACATCAACGTCCAACATCAAACATAATTCAAATTCTACCCCACATCGTAAATGGATGCGTTGCCATTCCGGGAACTAAGATGGTCGTATCGCTTGTATGTGTAGCCGACAACCGTACCTCTCTAACCACAGGACAAGTAATGCTTTATGGTGGATAACGAGAGCGACGGTGGTTTAGTCTCGGTCGAAGTGAAATTCCATCACCTTGATCTACTCTCTCTCTTTCTCTATCTCTTGTCTTACCGTATTAAGATCTTCGATGCGGGTCATGACGCCCATGGCCATCTCGCGGCGGTCTGCGGGCGCCTCGGGGCACGGGTACAACGTGGCACGGAAGCCCTCGCATATCTTCTTCACGCGCGTCTTCAGCTGGTCTCCTTGGAAGAAGATGATGAATACCGACTTGTACACCTGGTCCGACTGGAAACAAACGTCGCCTTAAGTTCTCCAACGGGAAAGATGAACACTATGACGTAATTTAAGTAAAACTCTAGTTAAACTGTAACTTCGTCATCTCTAAGCCTATTTCTGAAAACAACACCTTTAAAACAGCGGATTGAATGCAATAGAAGCAGCAAAAATCTTCTAGCGAATTAGCAACCTTACGCCTTTTTTATAAGTCTGTTATAAAACAACAACCCATCAATTATCTGTACCTAAGTTTTACGAAAGTCCGAAGTTGATGCATTTTAATGCTACTTATAAGTACAAATAAAGCTTTGAAAAAGTAAATATCCTTTAAGATACCATCCAAACCTGAATATAGCATCGCTATATTGCTGCAAAGTAGAAAGTAGAAGTAGAAATGAGTGAGGTGGTGTTGAATGTACTACATAGTTCTATAACCTTTACAGGATCTCGTAACTTAATTTTAAAAGACTAAACGGATTTCACTTCCCCACTTGAGATCGATCAGAGTGTGGAGTTGCCGCACCGTATTTTGGTGTTAGTAATGGATGACCAAGAATAATAATGGACCGCATGTGTTTAGGGTCACACATGGTCAATGGTAAATCTGCCCTATGGACACTTTTAAACCACAACAGACCAACACCATGCTTTGCTATAGCCATTAGGAAATAGATATATTTTCAAAATTCCAACACTACTTCCACAGGACAATCAAAAAACTTATCCAGCGAAAAGAAAACAACCATTAATAAGTAATATATATAAATAAAATCCAATTTCCATTATATTACAGGTAGTACGTGAAACCTTGAAATCCATTTAAGTGTCAACCATAGCCAACACAATGGCTCGAACCATCCCACTATGTTTGATATCAAATAAATCGACCAGTTTCGTTAACCTTGTCCTTGTACACTATTATCTGTCCCCGTACTCACAAAAACTTTATGTACACGTTATTTTGTCTCATGTTTTGTGTGATTATATAAACGAGTTTGATAATAGTGTGGAACTTCGACACCGTTGACACTTAAGGCAGGATTATTTTAAGCATACTTCGATATTTGTTAAAAGTAAGGAACCTGCAGGTCATCTGATTTTAAATAGTCTGCTACACATCTGTGTCCACACTCCAACGGGGCCAGAGTCCTGCATGACGTGCATAAAAGCGTTGCTTGCAATGTAGCTTAAATGTTTGGCCAGCAAAAAACATTAAAAATGTCGGAACAATATTAGAAAGAGACCATGTTATGTTAAATGTCCTCCTTTTAACAGTGACGAATATAAAATTATTAATAATTCTTTGCCGTTACAGCCGTAGCTAATCGTCGTGTCATAAAACTATGCCCAAATATATCTATGTATCAAATAAGACTTTTAGACGGCCACGTGCGTTACCAATTTCAAGGACTAAGTATGAAAGCCTCAAAAGGAATACATAAAATTTAAAAATAAAGGAAAATAAAATCAAATATAAATAGGTTATAAATGTGCAATTGTGCACAATGACGTCACTTACCGAAGAGGGGTCTTCCAGCGGGGTGTCAATCTCCGCCTGCCTGAGGAACACGTTGCCGCGGCACGCACGCCACAGCATCCGCTCGAAGGCGGGGATACGCTCACGTAATATAACGCCAGCCACGAAACTATACACAAACACGGCTTTAATATATGCCCAGATTTTGTGGAAGCACTACATTTAAAAAAAAAACGGCCTAGACTTACGGCAAGGTATTAAAACTACCATTATCAGCACGATTTTTTTATAAACTTTAGTAAAAAATAATTGATAGCACAAAAAAGTTAATTTCTAACCTTGCCGCCAGTCCACAAAAATAATAATAGAAAAAAATAAATAGCTACAATGAAATAATTACAACGGTGATAAAAATATAAAATATTTTCATAATATTCATGTGTGCACTAAACCATTTGAAAATAAAATTTCCATTTCAAAATGTAAAGGTGCTCTCAGATGATATAAAAAAACGATGCTACAAGTACTAATGAAATTTCTGATTGATTGCTAACTACGAGTGATTGAATTATGATGGTTGATTAGTGAAAATAATCAAAATCAAAGTAGGCGTTTCCAATTGCAATGTCATCGAGCAATCGAATGGTTGCGAAGTGGCATTTGTTACAGCAAAATCGCACCTTGATAAGTAAAGGCACGTTAAATAGGTTTACAAATTATTTACAGATTCTGAGAATTGCAATCGCTATTCAATGCGGGAATGCTGCTAGCGTTCTTAACACCTTGCCCCATGGGCACGGACTCCCTTTAGTTTGTTTAGGCTTTTCTTATATCAGTTTTAAGATTTTCATTATGTAAATAAACATTTTAATATTCCTTAACAGGTTTTGTGAAAAAAAGTCATTGTAGGAAATAAACAACGGATAATCTGCAATATAGAACACTACCGAACAGTTAGGGCTCATTTAAATATTAGGTAAGCAACAAAGTTTATGTAAACTTGTGTGCCAGTTATTAGAATTACGAATGTAAATATTGGAGGCATTAATGATTAAAATTTAAAAAAGGGCAATTAATTTCAAAGATTCCTACAAAGTGATCGTTCATTTTTTTTCTTAATTTTTAATAATTGTTCCGCTACAGTTCCAACTGATAAAAATGCAAACATTCTGATAACGTAATTATGCTATTCTTTCTAGTAATAAAAGATAACGATGTCATTTCGTAAGCCATGACGTCAAATTGCGTAATTTTTCATACTCCGGTATTGCTATATAATAAATGTTCATTTATTAAAGGTATTCTAACAAAAAGGACAATACACGTGGTAATAACCATTTGAATAAATTAAATTGTATAATACTTACATATTATTATTACTCCGGTAATAACCGTAACATTTAACTGCCAGGATACAAAGTACATAATAACATTTTCGTGATTGAAGAGTCGTGAAGTTATCTCAAATGGCTCTGTTAAGACTGTAGCTAAGTTTAATGGTGGGAAGATACCTACATTGAGAGGTCGTTATGACTATTCGTTTACAAGCGACATCAACTTACATATTTATGGACTAAACTGTCTGATACCCGCGACTTCATTCAAATGGGCTTCAATTGTCGCCTTTTTCCAAATTTCGAAACAGGAAATTTTTCTCATGAACTCACAACTTTAAAAATTGTCATTTTTTATTTATAGACCTATTGAAATTAACCGATCACTAAATGTTAATTGCAGCTTACTACAATACAATACATTGTTGAAAGTACGTTAAGTGAAACCAAAAATTCAAAGAAAGTTTGAATTCATTTTATTTGAAAACAACGAATAAACACAATAGGTATTATACGAACGTATACAATTTTAATGAGTTCTAAGACCTTATAAATGTTAATATAATGAATCAATACTTTTTATTTCATGGAAATTGTATCGATAACGCATTTCATACACATAACAACCCACGCCGGCTTCGCAAGGTTGCATCTACGGCATCACAAACAAACCTTTAAAAGTCCCTTTAAGATGCTTTTCTCTGGTAAAATATACAAAAATTATACAAATAAGACTTTCCTCTTGAATCATTCTGTCTATTAATGAAAACCGCATTAAAATCCGTTTGGTAGTTTGAAAGATCTGACGGATCTAGCGGAAAGACCGAGTTCGGAAAGCGACTTTGTTTTATACCATGTAGAGATTATTTTGCTAGCCTAAAAGTAAGATTTCGGCTTCACACACGAGGGTCGGGGTTTGAATCTCTAGGTTGTGTGTGTGTGTGCGCGCGCGCTCCTCTGTGCGTGTGTGCATATTAGAAATTAATAACTTGTTTTAAAGGTGAAGGAAGGCATCTCGAAAAATACTGCATGCGTTTCCCATATTTTTTTATAAGTGAGTCATGTCCAAGGTCTCAGTTCAATAAGTGTGTAATGTCTACCAATCCACACTTAGCCAACGAGGTGGACTCTAGTCTAATCATTCTCACTGAGAAGATATCTTTGCTCAGTAGTGGGAACAGATTGATGAATAGTTCACTAATCTTAAAAGATTATATGTACAACTAAATGAAGAATATATATTTGTGGACTTTAGTTAGAACATTCACGAAAAACCCAACCAAGAAAACGTATTTTTACCTTGAGTTACCTTATTTGTTGGAATCAATAAACAGTGCTAATTTTTGGTGGAAGTTCTTTATTCGTCAGTTTTATTAAAGGTTGGTTGCTAAATATATTTGCTACATTGCTCTACTTGACACCGCAATGTCTGACGTTTTAAAGGTCTATCGACCTGTCCCTATTCTCCCTTGAGCAGCACGCCTAAAGTTCCGATGTTTTGGAATTTTATCAGAAAAATATTTTTTATTTTATTTCAAGAGACGCATAAAAAATGTGTCGTTCTTTATGGAAGTACTAATATAAATACTAATATTTGACACGCGCTTCAATTTTATTTAAATATATCTAGATGTATAGACGAACCATGATGAAAAGGCAATTGCATGTTTTCAAAATAAAATGTTCAGTTACTAATTAATTTATGACATATATTAAGACATATTTTTTAAATTATAATCAAAATTAATAATGAGAAGAATACTTAACAAATTAGATCCAAATAAATATATATAAATATTTCATATTTATCGCTCGCCACTTTGTTCCTGGTTCCTGTTGGAAAAGTTCCTGGGACGCAAGGGTATCATTGAAACCACTAAACTCGGAACCTTTTTACTAACGCAAACAAAAGGAACACGGCTACCTTCCAAACATCCGTACTGAGTTTGAGAGCCTTTGAGAGGCATGTTATTCTAGGAATAAGAATAACCCCGAAGGTTTTAGCATTTAGCTCCAAAAAGATTGCAAAGTTTCCCTAATTTATGTGATAACCCATAATTGTGAGAATAGTAAAAATGTATCAACTTAGCTAGTTATTTAAATTGTAAACACTGTGTCTTGTGTCGGTAATCCAATAAATAAATAAAATGTATTATTGCTCTATTGCTCATAGGACTACGTTCAAATGTTTCATTCGTCATGATGCGTCACATCGTGAGAACTGAGGCTTTGTATGGCTTCATGAAAAATACATATACGTGCATACATTATAGGGCTTTTTCAATTTGTAAATCTGGTGCCAGCCCTATCACGGGACGTGTGATTGTAACGACTAACATTATTCCATACAATTTCCTTTGTACCTATCGTTGGAGTTAATAATACTATTAAGGAAACTGTATAGTAATGAAAAATTAATTTGCATTGAATACTGTAAGTACTATGAATAGTATTGAATATGAACTAATGAGTGTTATTACTACCAGTTAGAATAACAGTTGGTGCTGTAATATTTTCAATATTTTCCGCCGGCTTTTTTCAACAAGGCGCTCAAAGCCGATGTACTGATTTTACACTTTACCCTTGACGTTCATTAGGTTATGTAAATACCTTACAATGAAATAAAATATTTGAATTTGAATTTATTATTCGTTTGTAATTAGAAGTGATATTTGTTTGAACGTTTCTCTGTAACACAAACACAAATCGTCATGTGCATTCGTTTGGTAGCGTGTCACGTGAAGACAGCTGCGGCGACACGGAAACATTGCGTGCGTAATTCTCAGAATTGTCCGCTGTGAGATATTCCCATCCATGTTTGGATATACGATTCATCCGATCGTGGACCAAACAAATGTTACTGCAATAACCAAAGTGATATCGTAAGGCTTAAAATTCTATAAAAGAATAGTCCATATGTTAAAGACGGGAGGATTATTATTTAAAGGTGCGAGAACCGTTCAACCGGGAACCACTGCCGCCCTGGTAACCGGCTATAAAGCATGAAGAGGTGCGGTTGCCGGCTACACTTTGAAGCGAGGCGACCACTTTAGTCCTCAGGAGTAGCAACGTATCTACGTTCGAGCTCAGATAGGATTTCGGTCATCTTTGTGGTTGTACGTAGATGTCTAGGGGCTGCTCTTTAACATCAGGTGGTTTGTATGCCTGTTTGTTACTTTTTTACATAAACAATATTATATAATCTATAGGCCACGCATAATTAAGGTGCTGCGTCTCAACCGTAACTAACACCGCGCAGATTGCTACTTTTGTATGGTAGA
The DNA here is from genome assembly GCA_018251015.1 of Phocides pigmalion okeechobee. Lineage (NCBI taxonomy): Eukaryota > Metazoa > Arthropoda > Insecta > Lepidoptera > Hesperiidae > Phocides > Phocides pigmalion. The sequence goes on from DWON01007417.1 coordinate 12,065, forward strand.
AAAATAGATCGAGAAAATAATAAAATCGAGCGTGCAGCCCATCTCATGTTGAGTGGTCGTCGCAGCCATGAATTCACACGGATTGCTTTACAAAGGATTATAAATGCGGCGAAAGTTCCTCTCTGGTATTAAGATACCAGGTGTTAAGTGCTGTAAGCAGCAGAAGTATTTGCCTATCCACAATCCACATGGTAAGTCCATGGTACGTTGTAGTCTAAGGTGTGGAACAATGTGTGACGATTTAAAATAATATTGCATAGGTCTTGGCATGTGTACAAGGATCTAAGAAAGTTCCTTCCTGAGGTGTTCTTGATTGGAGCGTCGTGTTACAGAACACCACTTGTGTTCCTCCATACAGAGATCCTGGTGTTCTCTATTAGCAAAGAAAAAGGTCACCACTGATTTTTTGATGAGTGGAACATAAAAAAAGGCTAGAAATCGCTTGCACGATTATCCATGACCACTCAACATGTGTCCAACGCTCAGTTACTACAAAAAAAATGAGTCTAATTAACCTTGTATTTTCGTTCATTAGCAATGTAGGTTTTTTACATATAACTAATTTCTTACCAAGTATCATGTATCGGATACGGTATCAGATAGTTAAGCTAAGTAATAACCTGTTTAGCGTCCACGCGGGTATTTACCCTGATTCACATTTCCGAGTAGGTAGACTTTTGAACAAGTAGCTATCTATGGTAATAATATAAATAAATCATTTTTCGTTTTACATTTAAGCAAATACAATGAGGGCGAAAATAGTAATATTGTAATTGAACTACGCCTTTGTTGACGGTAAGCCGCGATATACGATGTTAACTGGTCACTGCAGCCCATGGACAACCACGTCCAATCTCAAATAGAACAGAAGTTCTATTTAAGGATGGA
>DWON01007418.1:0-12950 GCA_018251015.1 Phocides pigmalion okeechobee
GCAGTACTTGCGTTTGGGTCGGAGAGGTGCGGTAGCCGGTTACATTTAAAACGATACAACCATCTCCGTCCTTAGGAGTAGTAATGTATCTATGCACGATGTCAGGCAGAAGTACGGTTTAATGTTGGGCGTGGATATCCATAGACCGCAAGGGCAACATCAGATGACCAGCATCCTTGTTTGCTACTTTTTCTACATAAAAACCCCTTTAACGCAAGCACCCGTTGTTTACTTGTCCATACGTTTATATAATAGATATTAATTTTCAAATCAATTTACTTTCTTTTTCACGGAATCTAGAAATATAACTTAAATTTAAATTCATTATTTATAGATCTAGAAACAAAAAGGTGGTAGAGCCGTTAGATCGCGCCCGGGGCGGCACCACCGCCACCCTCATAAACCGCCGTAAAGCAACATATTCTTGATGTATTGTGTTTCGGTTGGGGAAGTGTGGTTGCCGGATACACATTATTTGAGGCGACCTGGGCTGCAGTGACCACTTAACATCAGGTGGCCTGCATGCCCCTTTCTTACTCTTTCATTATAAAAAAATATCTAACAGTCTTTTCACTGTGGACATAAATTTTCACCTTATTGGTAATTGTCTTAATATGTTATTAATCTTCACAAGAGCTCGTAATTTAGTTGACATAATATTTACTATTACTATTATTATGACAGTTATAGTAATCAATGATACAGGGTATCCCAGTGTGGAACTTACACGTAATTAAACGAACGATCCAATGAACCGCGGTATGAACGAGCGATCGAACAACCGAATGAACGACCGATTGAACGACGGAACAAATGTACAAACGAACGAACAAACGAACAATGGAACGAATGAGCAAGAAATTATATAATCAAATAAATAGAATGATAATATAATAAAAGAAAATAATAATTATTTAAAATTATAATAGATATTTTAGATAATATAATACTGTGATATATTGTAAAAGGTGTTCTGTATCGTTACAAATAATAAAACTACACTTCTACCTACATTTAATATAAGTTTTTAACCTAATTAGGGGTTTACTAATATTTCTTTAAGCAACACGATCAACCTATTTTTAAAAAGAATAACCAGATACAGATACAACGGACATTTTCAAATTTGCGTCTCTGAAACGAGTTTCATTTTTTTTTCTCGAAGGCATTTTTAAAGAGTACCTCGTACGATAAAATTGTTTATCTCAATTAAGCAACTTCTTTTTGTAACTGAAGTAATCGCCGAGAAGAAATTTTCACATCCTAATTCTACTTGTCACACTACGAACAAGTATGTGGAAAGCGTTAAATTTTATAAAAATGAATATAATAAAAAAACATTGATTTGATTACTCTTGAAAAGTTTAAAATCGATTTTAAGGACTGAAATTTAATAGGTTTTTGTGGAACTAGACATATTTAAACATTTATAAAAGTGGGAGAATTATAGTTCGATAGGGGAGGTACCACCGCCACTGGCAATGTATCTGCGTTCACTCAGATAGGATTTTAGTCATGTTTGTGGTACGTGGATGTCTATGGGTTGCGATTACTTAGCGTCAGGTGGTTTGCATGCTCGTTTTCTACTCTTCTCACTTAAAAAAACCAATAACCAAATTTTCCATATTTCAAATAATATCATAAATATATTTTCCACGAAAAAAATATTTCCTATTTATATATCATGTAAAATTGGCAAATTAATTATTATTATTATTATTATTGGCAGGAGATCGTACAGGACAGAGAAAAGTGGCGTGCTCTCGTGTCGGAGGCCAAGATCCACTTTGGGTCGCTGCGCCAAAGGACAAACAAAACACACAAACATATTATGTAAAAAATGTATAAAAAACAGTAGTAATAACTAACATACTATTTCCATTTTCTGTATATGGCTGCCCTATTATTTGGTTTACGTCTTATTATAATTATAGTAGTATTTATAAAATATGAAGCTTTTTATACGTTAATATTTGTACACACACGCACGTGTCTATGATGTAACACTATAAGAAAATGTGATAGAAATCTATCCGATAATTTTGCGTTATGCGTGCACAACCTCAGACGTTTATCTTTTTATTTTTATACATTATTTTGATTTGAATAGAATATAAAGGTATCTATTTTTTATATATGTATGGTTTATTAAACACCTTCGCTCCCTTCATATCTCTGTTTATTTTTTTACCCAAAGGTTGTCAGGAACAGATCGCCAACAGCGATAAGACCGCCTTTTTGCACTTCTGTTTTTTTGTTGTTATTAATTACCCTTATGTATTTTCTTTTTTGGTGTACAATAAAACATTTTTTTGTATTTGTATTATTTTGATAATTGAGAATGATAGCTTTCTTCTTTTCGCCTCAGTTCAAACTAATACTTAAATGGCACGCAGAAAGTTTCACGTCCCGAACAGATGCCTTCATTTAGAATTAAAAGTTTAACTAATTAGGCTAGAGCTTTTTTCGAAAATTGATTATTCCGTAAAGAACTTCAAAGGAAACTTTTGTTTAACTTTCATCTATTAAACTTCCTGAATTCTCAAAGGCGCTTATAACAATAAATGTTGTAATTATAAAGTATTAAACATTTTAAAAGTATTGAAATTACTTTCTAACAGGTTTTCATTTTCTTTAATTTTTCGTATATTTTTTGCAACGTACAAAAATTCCTATTATCTTTTTTTAATGTTTTACAACTAGCAAGCGAGCATACAGGCTACCTGATATTAAATGATCTATACACACGCTGTCCATGGACATCCACGTCAAATCTCAAAGAAGACTAAAATCCTGGCTAACACTTATTTGACATACATGATAGACATACATAATTTGCTACTTCTGAGAATTGAGATGGTCGCCTCACTTGCAAGAGTAGTCTAAACCGCACTTCTCCAACCGATACACAAGAACTGCCTTCCGACCAATTATAATAGTTATATACTTATAGGCGGGGCGACTATCTTAGTCCTCAGGAACAATAACGTTAATTGTGGGCGAACATCTTAGTCCACACCAACAGCAACGCTGAATTCAGACATAACTTCGATTCTGTTTAGTATTTTATGTGAGTGTCCATAAGCTGCAGCGACTATTTAACATCAAGTGGACTGTCCTCGTTTAATATTGTTATCATGTACAAAGCGATACTGATAGATGTACGTAATTAAATATTTCCTTTATATCCAAGCAAAATCCGAGATAGCGTATACTTTTTAATTCAACTGTAATAACTTCCTAGCAACTTCGCTACCTCCGTGCTTGTACGAAATTGCTTAAGTTGAAAACGTATAAGTGCTGAATACATACTCATCTTCGGAATAGAGGAACCAAGTTATTACTTAGGTGTTGATTTCGAAGCGATATAACTATTAAGTTTTATGATGAGGAAGAAAATTCCCGTTGAAGTATTCCCTGAACGTATGTTCTTCAACAGTAGGCCAAAAAGAGGTTTCAACTTCAAATATTTTATTTCATTTTGAAGTTTTAATATAAAATTAACAAGCTTTGCCTACGACTTCGTCAGCGTTTATTTTACATAATTTTTAAATCTTTATTATTTAATTTCTCGCCTGATTTACAAAATAACTTAATTTATGATGCACTAAAACCTTCCTCAGAAATCACTCTATCTGTTGGTGAAAACTGATAGAAAATTCCTCCAGTACTTTTTGAGTTTATCGCGAACAAACAGACAGACAGACGTGACGGAGTACTTTTTTATAATATTTATAGATATAGATGAATATCAAAGATACAGTGTAAAATCAGTTTATGAGTTTAAACTTATATCATCAAGGAATTTATACGTTATACTATGAACCGTGTATTTACGACTAATGATTTAATCAATCAGTCAAAAACCGTTAAACGTGAGTACCAAGTTTGTATAAAATCAAATAGACGAAGAGGTTTTATATGGATGTCCATAGTTTGCAACGATTAATATCATCTGTACGCTTGTTATTAAAACTGCCTATTACCTATACATTTATTACAAATCGCTCATTTGCAACGATACATCTTAAAAAATCATGGAAAAGATTTTTAAACTTTTTATCGATTTTTCATATAGCAAAGTTGACGTAATAAAGTTAGAGCATGTATGTGTCAAATAATATGTAATGCAAAAAATTGTGTAAAGGTGCTATAACTTTTCTAACAAGCTATACGAAATGATCACATTTAAAAAACTGAAAAAGTGTACATTTCAAAATGTCACACTATTCCCGCAAACGGACGATATAAAAGATAGAATAATCTATTTGATATTGAAGATTACATCAAAATACTCAGCTCAGCTCTGCTTTGGTGGATCTGTCTCTAAACTCTGGTGTGTTCTTATCAGAAGTGTGGTTTGTGTCTTTATTAATTCCATGGAAATCCGAGGCGAGAGAAGCAGGGCTTGAGGTAACAAAGGACCATCCATTATGACGAAGGGTTGACCCGGTTGTATGAATAATTTTGTCAACGCTTGTATTTTAGTTTGTCTGTAATAGGTGCGTTAACACCAGTTAGTTTGTTTTAAGACATTTTTTGTTGTATTTGTGAACAACATTTCTATGATTACGTATTTGTTCCGCTTGGCATTGAAACCTTTGGCCCGTGCAGTCCGTGTGCCAAAAAAAAATTCAAACAAATGTTGCTACGTTCCATCGACGCGACCGATGACAAGAGAGACGGTTCATATCTCGCGCAGAGAATTGTGATTGCTATTCATCGCGGGAATGCAGCTAGTGTTCTTGGAACCATGCTGCATAGGCACAGACTCCCTTTAGATTATTTAGGCTAGGCTTTTATTATAAATAGTTTTAAGATTTTCGACATGAAATAAAATATTTGAATTTGTCATTTCCATTCATAACTTGCTGCCGGTGACATAAAAACTGGTTCATATCTTACACAGAGAAATGCTATCGTTATTCAGCGTGGGAATGAGGCCAGCGTTCTTGGTACCCTGCTGCATAGACCCAGTCCATGGCCATTCCCTGTTATAATTATAAGTTTATTATAATTAGTTGTAATGTATTCATTGTAAATATCAATTTTATGTATTATTCCAAAAAAGGTTTTTTCTTCTTTAATAATAGGATCTTTAAATAAATATTTTTTATAGTGAATGAAAAATATTATTTACCATTTGCTTATTTTTAATGCTCATGCTTAGACAATTTTAACAGTTAGATAATATCCCATAGACTCATGGAAATGGATTATCAGAACTTGACAATGGCAGATGTATATGGAACCTTAACAATGACTGTCCAATAAAAAATAATAATATGTAATAAATCCTTTCATGCGATAATAATTTATAACAGGACATACAGTAAAAAAACTTAAAGGAATTGTTATTATGAAATTATTATTATGAAGAATAGATGTTTTTATGTTTAGGACAAACGTATATCCTATCAGATTTTTAATGGGCTCTGCAGACTGGTTACTGCACTCCAACATCAAATAAGACCAAAGTCCTCCCTGACGTGCATAAATACGTTGTTACTTCCGAGAACTGAGATGGCTTTCCTCAATTAAGTGTTGCCAGAAATCAGAATATTACTTACTATACGGTAAGTCAATAATTACCACTACCAGTAGCCGCTGCAGCCTATAGACTTCCATAACCAATATCGTACTGGCGTGTAGTCCTGAGTTCATAAGTAAATACGTTGCTATTTCTCAATATTAAAATGGTCTATTTGCTTATAAATGTGGCAAGGTTTTCAGGGCGAATAAATAAGGCAGGGGTGATACCACCCTCAAACGGACCATCTATACCATGACAGTTAACCCTAAAATAATTTACAAACATTAGCAGGTAAGGCGTAAATCGCGTTAATTCCGTGCATAGATTGTGTGGGCTAAGGGCAAGAAATTCTGCGGTAAATTTCCTAAAATCCAGTCCCAGCTAAAGGGCTTATTAATTCTGCGGAATTCCAATGCGCGTGAAGCAGGGTTTGAGGGAACAAAGGGCCATCCATTATTTTGAAGGACCGACCCGGTTATATGAATAATTTTGTCAGTGGCTGTATTTTCATAGGTGCTGTAATTTAGCTAGCACGCTTAATTTTGGTACCTTGGTTCCATCCAAGTAGACCTATTAGTAGTACTATTGCCTAAATTTCTAGATTTTTATCTCTGTTTAATGTCAGTAAAATAGTTAGAACATATGAGTTGAAAGTAATATCATCGCAGAATTTATTAATTTTCCTTTTCTTTATGGGTACTCACGATATTTCAATCGATCGGCAATGAACAAACATTTTTAGTGAGTACCCGTTATATAGTAAAATGTAAATATTTTGAAATTATTTTGAAATGATCAGTATTATATGGTCTTGGATACCTACTAGACGATTTTATCAAGCTAAAAGAGTGAGATTTTAGCGTGTAAATCAAGTAGATTTTAATGGGTTGTTTCTGCCAATGGAGATCTATATTCGACCTCAAACAGAATTAGAAATCCTATCAGAAGTCTATCAGTACCGTTACTACTCCAAAAACTATAATTGTTGCATCACTTGCAGTATGCCTATTAAGTTGCTGCGTAAAAACTCCTATAAACCACTCCATCTAAAATAGGGGTCATATCATTAGGTAATCAATCACATTCGTTGTCCCTGAGTACAAAATTGGTAAACAAAATCAGCGGTAATTACATTTTAAGGTGTTTTTTTTTAAATAATATTGCCGTTAATCACAATAGGAAGCGAAACGATACAACAAAATATAAGTGTAATTGGTGGAAAATTACAAAAAAATAAGGAAAATTTTAATACTACAGCAGCAGTGACTAAAAGACAGTTTAACAGCTGAGGTAGTGATTTCTTGCACATAATCTTAAGATATAGATTAGAAATACATAAGACAGTGTTACCGCCACAAGGCGCTCTAAAAAGAAAATAATTATTTTTTAAATTATATAATTTCTTTACAAAGATGAAAGTTTTTAACTTTACAGTTAATAACTTTGTTTAACTTATATTATATGTAGTGTTATTTAGTTTTAAAAAAATTAATATTATTATTTTTTTTAATAACAAAATAAATCAAATAAACTTATTCTTAAACTTATTTTAATAAGAACCTAACTTAAAAATCTAAAGAGAGTCGGTGTCTATGCAGCATGGTGCTAAGAACGCTAGCCGCATACGACCAGAAGTATTACTTGAACCCGTGTTAAGAAATTTTGCAACATTAATATCTGTACCATACACTTTACTTGCGGGATACACAACTGTTATGAATTATGACGCAACGTGCCTGCAGTACAACACACCTATTGTACGTAAAAATTTGTATGGATTACGGGCGAACACAAGTGCTGCATTTACGTCGGCGCTGTAAGACTGCTGGAGGAAACAACGTCTGTGTATTCGTAAATGCTACACGTATGCCACAAAATACATTTTTGTACATTGTCGGCGTATCTCAAATTTAAAGAAAACAGCTCCAGTTTAATGTCGCCGCATGTAATGTTTAATGAGCGTCGCAGTAAAAGTGTTTCTCGTGAATTGCCGGCGTCTATTTCTCTGAATAGTCTAAAGAAAACAGCTCCAGTTTGATGCCGCCTCCCACGCTTGTCTCGATATAATATACATATGAGAGCCGTAGTGGAAGTGTTAAACTTTCCTTTCAGTGAAATTAAGTCGAACGACATCTAAAAAAAGATCACGTCTCGTTGCGGTTGAACGACACGGCGGGGTTCAATGAGGTAGGTATTTTTTCTGTTTTTCTTTTTTATATTGATTAACGAGAGTTGAATGCGCGCTGGTAACCGCAGTTCATGGACGAATGCAAATTACGGAAGGAGGTCAGATTAAAGTCTTGTTGCAGGGCATTAGAAGGAAAAGAGTAAACTAATGATGGAATACATGGTGTTAGGACGTGTTTTCTTTATGTGAGAAGAGGAGCATGCAAACCACCTGATGTTAAGTAGTCGCATCCCATAGACATCTACGTACAACACGGCAAACACGACTGAAATCCTATCTGAGCTCGAACGTAGATACGTTGCTACTCCTGAGGACTAAGACAGTCATCTAGATTCAAAGTGTAGCCGGCAATCGCACTCCAACCGAAACACAAGAAATACTTTACGGCGGATTGTGAGGGTCTAGTGACATACACATGCACAGAAGATATATAAAGATATATTTTTACTTAAATTCTTTCATCCGTTAAATGAAGAAATAATTAAAATTCAATCATAGACATACAAAAATCAGAAGTGCCAGTGTTTTAAGGCTGTAAACAGAAGCTTTTATTTTAAAAATGGCACAAAATGTAAACATAATTGACCTAAATTTTTTAAGGAACGAATAGCCTACTTTCATACGCTAGAAAGTCTGGAAATAAAATAAAATCTAGGTTTAATGCTCCCAAACCCGGCGGCACCTCTTGTGAGACATTTGAAAATAGTTGAGAACTTCCAGATCTACCTACAGAGAAGTATTTAGGCTAAATTATTGGGATTTGGGGGAATTCTGTATACAGAATTTCTTATATATAAGAAACTCGTGTTCCTGACGCAGTTTTTCGACCCTTCTCTACCCCACTACTGAACAATCCAGCCACAGAGAAGTGTATTTAGGTTAAATACATTGTTACAATACAAAAATTCTGTTTATGAGAAATTAGATCCTCCGCAGTTTTTAGACCTATACCACTAGTGGGAAAGCTTATTTTCTCAAAATTAGGGGCCATAATAGGTTTCATAACAATTTAATTATTATTAATAAGAATTAATAAGATTATTCATAAGAAGGGTATTAAGTTAATTATAACATTTTATGTGAGAAGAGAAGTAGACGAGCATGCAAACCACATGATGTTTAGTTGTTTCAGCCCATAGACATACAAGCATAAACACGTCAGAAATCCTATCTGAGCTCGAACAAACACTTTGAAGGGAGGCGACCACCTTAGTCCGTAATAGTTACGCGTAGGCGTAGTAGTAGTCAGGTGACTACCTAAGACGGTCGCCTCGTTTCAAAGTGTAACCGGCAACCGCACTGCAACCGAAACACAGGTATTGTTTTACGGCGGATTATGTGGGTGGACTATATTCATATATTACTTATATGAGAACAATGCATATATTATACATTAAACATTCGTTAGTTACTAATAGATAGGTGTGGTGTCTCTTCCAGTTGAGTTATAATCTACGACGTAGGTCAAGTTGCTGGTTTCAATTATTTTCATATTATACAAACAGAATTTTGAAAAGCCGAGGGATACGTACCCATGATCTCCGTGCGAAAGGTAGAACTCCACAAATAGATCTAAATCGCTTGTAAGGTAATAAGGCTTGTAATAAGAAGAAACAAGAGCGAATAACCAAGTTAAAAATTGACAAATTTCAAGCAACTTCGGGCGTGGTCGAGAATTGGATGGGTAATCGTTAATAAGTTAACATAATTGATTATACACATTATAGTGTAAATATATGTGATTGCTTGATTCTTTACACACACACACACATACACACACTAAGGATTAAAAATAGAGCTGCATAATTCATTGCAATGTATTGCAATATTGACGTCAGCGCAAGCTAATCACGGGTAAACGCAGGTAATAGGAGACTATTTGGTCACTACGTCTACGCTATTGTCAAACTGCAATTTAACTTGCAACTTTAAATTTAACTTTGTTATCGTGAACGATGCACGGCTTGTATTAACAATCAATTTCCTACGGCATAGCATAACTCTATTTGAATAACCTTCAGCGAAAATAGCTATGAACTTGCAAATATTTAGACAATTTGTAAGCTTACATTTCTAAAAAAGCCGCAAATGTAAAAGCTATTTTCATGCAAAATGCAATGCAGGTGCATAAAAATGTTGTTTCCGGAGAAATTTAAAGGTAAACAAACCCTTTATTTTCATGTAACCCTTTATTTAATCTACACATGTAATAAAATTGTAACTGTTCACTATCTTTACATAGCAAATATAATTAAAAACCACAAGAATGTTTTTTCATTTTGTCTGTTTATCTGTATGTCTGTATATCTGTATGTTTGTGTACGCTAATCTCAGAAATGGCTTATCCGATTTGAATACAGCTTTCAGGATTATATTGTGATGGGCTTCACTTAACTTTTAGGGCTTTTTCATTTAAATCGGTTTAAAAATAAATAAGCTATGTCAATTTATGTATCACGTGAACGAAGTCGCTTACAAAAGTTCGTAATAAATAAGCCCTTTTTTAATATTAACCCACAAATTTGCATGTGCGGATGTCGATTACAATATGTGCCAATAAATCATACAGACCCATTTTTAATTGATGTATATTTGAAGCAAATTTGTAATGCAATAAAATACATACAAATTTTCATCTTCCCTTTTACCTCGTTAAGGGTGGACTTTCTGAAATTCCTTTCTTAAAAACGATACGATACGACACGATATGATACAATACAAATGGACACAATACGATACGATTAAATAAAGATAGGAGAAAAATAATGTTGATTTTAGTATAACGACAGTACTGTAGTGACTAAAAACTTTTCTATTGTTAAGGCATTTTTTAAAGACAATCTTTATGTAGAAAACTTATAACAAGAGAAGAGAAAAAGAAAATAGATAGAATAATATATATAATTACATAAGATAAGATGCAATCTAATTTACATCTTATGCTTAACTTCTATAGGGGTGGAATTTAAATTTGTACTTCTCAAAAACGAGTTATACAACTAGAGGAGTCTACATTTATTCATGTACTAGCAAAGACGATCATACATTCTTATGTCGTACTGGTGTCTATCGTACCATGGGAAGACGAAGACGCATCCGGCGTAAACATGTCGGTAGACCGATATCCGATGCATACACACTTATAAACTATACAATATCAATCCGGTAAACACGACAAAAACGGTCCGATGGCCGGTAAAAACAACTGACATATACAATGGCCGATAGCCGTCTTAAAGCGACCGATAGAAGCCTTAAAGCTGCCGATAGTCAAATTGAAGCAGCCGATTGTTGCCTTAAAGCGGCCGATAGTTGCTTTAAAGGGGCCGATAGTCGCCTTAAAGGGGCCGATAGTCGTCTCATATCATGTGTATGAGGAAAGAGTACATTTACCAATCACAGTATACACAATCACACTTAATCGTACATGGAAGCGCGCTTAGTAAGCACACCTGCGAGAGCGGTCACGAATTGAAAGGAACTGCTGTTAGGCATGCGAAGATATAAACAGACCAAGCGTAAGTCTGGAACAATGATTCAGTACAAAATAGAGTAACGGTACAATGGTCGAAATTTCTCTATTTGTGATTTACACAAACAAGCCAAGATTTTACGTTTATGATAACATGAAACCATCTTCTCTGAAAGTTCTTAGGGTGTTTCTTGATGTTTATTGCCTTTCTTGCCTTTGAATAGGGAATGTAAGGATTTTCAGTAAATATTTTTGAGGATGTCTACTACATCCTAGTGGTTAGGACCCGAATTGAATATTTTCTTAATTACCACACACTCTGTCGTTTTTTACGACTACACCAATAAGTTCTTTAATAATTGTCGATAGAAACAGAAAATTCAAAGAACATTCGGTTCTGAACCGTAATTAAAAGCTCTTGATTTAATTATTAAATTCTATTTCGCAATGAGCCCCTAGAGATTCAGTAATGAAAGTTACAGCACTGTGAGTTTTGCGCAAAAACTGTAACAAATTTGGCTCGGTATTGTACTGTATTGTTCCCGCGGCGTCGCTCGCGTTGAAGCCCTTAAACATATAAAATGTCATTTTTTTATGTGAGTAGAGTAGCCAACGAGCATGAAAACCACCTGATGTTAAATAGTCCCAGCCTATAAACATCCACATAGAACCACAAACACGACTGAAATCCTATCTGAGATCGAACGTAGATATGTTGCTACTCCTGAGGTCGACTCACTTCAAAGTATAGCCGGCAATCGCACCTCTTCAACTTAAACACAAGTAATGCCTTACGGATTATGAGGGCAGCCGTGGTATCTCCCCGGTCAAACTATATGTTCTACCAACCATCAAAGATCACAAATAACATGAAATATACAAAAATTCAAAGCAGCTGAAGCTAATCAAAAAGATATTAATTTTAAGGCTTTGAAGTGGCTATATTTTCTATTTTTTTGAAAAACAATCATGTCATCCGAAATATTTAAAAAAATATATTTTTAATAAAAAGTATCCTATGTCCTTTTTATACCTCTAAATATATGTGTACAAAGTTTCATAATAATCGGTTGAGTACTTTTGGCGTGAAGGGGTAACAAACAAACTTACATTCATATTTATAACGTTAGTATGGATTATTTTTTGCATTTCTTATATAATAAGGGAAATACTAACCTACTTTACGGTAAATGCTAACGTTTGTTACGATTTATCGCTGAATTGTTTAACTTTTTTTGCTCCTCGCTAACTCTTGTAGGACTTTTTACGTCTGACAAAAGTTACGAGTTTAGAACCTATCTCTGTGTATTATGTTTATATAAATGTCTGTGTATTTTTCTATGAAAATCTGTGAAAGGGAGAGGATCATCTTAGTCCTCGGTAGTGTCGCTTTTGCGTCCAACTTAAAATATTGTTTCAGTTTTATTCGCGTGACCCCTTACGATCCTGACATTGACATCCTTACGATCATCACCATGACCTGTACATTCGTTTAAGTTTTTTTTTTTATTGTGAAAGAGTAAGAAACGGGCATGCAGGCCACCTGGTGTTAAGTGGTCACTGTAGCCCATGGGCAACCACGTCCAATCTCAAACAGAACAGAAGTTCTATTTAAGATAGACGCGGATGCGTTCCTACTCTTGAGGACTAAGATGGTCGCCTTCAATAATGTGTATCCGATAACCACACCTCCCCAACCGAAACACAATACATGAAGAACATGTTGCTTTACGGCGGATTATGAGGGTGGCGGTGGT
>DWON01007419.1:0-12948 GCA_018251015.1 Phocides pigmalion okeechobee
CCTGCAGTCTTGTAGCGCCGACGTAAACACAGCACTTGTGTCCGCCCGCAATCCATACAGATTTATAAGTATACGACAGGTGTGTACAAGCCGCAAGTTCGTTGCCGTTACGTTGAATAATACACAGTATTTTTAATGGCATTAAAATCTGAATTGTTTAGAGTTTTCCATAAGATCTCAAAGTTATATGAAGTATGCTAACCTGCACTGGACCAGCGTGTGCTATGGCCTGGTCATCATGGTGAAGGGAAACCATTGCCCAAAATTAGGAAAATATATTTTTTTTTGTCAGCCTGACCGATAGGCAGATGAGCCATCTGATGGAAAGCAGTCTCTGTCGCCTATGGACATTTGCAACACCAGAGGGGTCGCCAGCATCGCCGGCTTTGAAGGAAAGCTTTCTATACTCAATTCTTGAAGAGCCCCATGTCATAGTGTTCAGGGAAGAATACCTCGGGAAGAAGTCACACCGCTCTAATAATCCGCCGTAAAGCATTACTTGTGTTTCGGTTGGTGGTTGGTGGAGGTGCGGTTGCCGGCTACACTTTGTAGCGAGAACCATCTTAGTCCTCAAGAGTAGCAACGCATCAAAATTCGAGCTCAAATAGGATTTCGGTCGTGATTGTACATGGATGTCTATTGGCTGCGACTACTTATCATTAGGTGGTTTGTATGCTCGTTTGCCACTCTTCTCACATAAAAAAAGTTCGTTACACGTGCACGTAGAGGCACAGCAATCGAAAGAGCGTGCATACCAATCTGTAGAGGACCGCCACGAGTCCAGTTCAGGCTGAGGGAACCTTAACCTTCGGCGAGTGGTGCGGTGGAAAAAAGGTCGTAGGCACCAGGTCAAATTGTAATAATAAACCTTTTCATCCATCAGGCATACTCCAAGATCTTACCAACGTCAGTCCTGTCAGGCAGCCTGCCTCTCATCTTCAAGAGCCTGTCCTCAATGACAGACGACTGCAAACGTCACTCCAGGCTCGAGATAGGCTACTTCCTCAGCCGCATGATGAAGAAGTACGGTCCGGATACAGTGGAGAAGTTGATACCGGCCGAAGACGAGGTGTTGCGGCGAAGACTGAGGAATATACGGAAGATGAATAATAGGAAGAAGCGGCAGCAGGACAGTCAAAGGTATTGGGTTTACGTATTTTTGAAAAAGTGGTGATTTGGAAACAGTCAAGTAAGAAAAAAATATTTACACTGACTGCGGAAATCATATCGCTTGTCCGGAAGAATTGAATTAATGATACAGTTCGACTAAAAAAAGTATGTTAAAAACTTTAATCGCTTCTCCTGAAAAAGTACGTTTTTAGAGTTAATACAGTATTCTTGCGGACCAGCGATATGGAGAGTGGTCTCTTGGTATAGTGGTTAGTGACATTGCCTTCTAAAGTAGAGGTTGTAAGTTTGATTCCTATCGACAATAAAAATTTATCTGATGGGCATGGATGTGTATGTTTTTAGAAATATTTATAAGTACGTTTATCAAACGTCGGAAATATATGCTTGAGTGTAAGATTTATTTGTAAGTATAGTAGGCAATTGCGACACAAGAATTCCTTCACAGTTGATAGATTATGAGGATGGTCGGGTCATTGAACTATGGTTCTATTTTCGTTTGTTTGTTTTGATCACTTAACTTTGTAACTGGGAGTAATACAGTATTATGTGCAGGCCCAAACGCTACCCGGACTCGGCGCTGATGACGTTGCCCTGGGCCAAGGAGGGGGAGGGGGCGGCGGAGGGGGACGGGCTGGTGGTGGGCGTGGGCGGCGTGGAGAGCGCGTTCTCGCTGCAGCTGGCGCCCGGCCCGCCCGGCTTCGCGCTCGCGGACTACGCGCCGCTGCTCGTCGCGCTCAACTACTTCACGCAACTCGAGGTACGTCGATATAATTATATAACATCAGTTATAATTTTTCAAATAATTAGTCCCCTGTTTGATTGACACCGTCGATGACAAGCGGGCTGGTTCATATCTCGCACAGAGAATTGCGATTCCTATTCAACTCGAAAACGCAGTTAGCGTTCTTGGAACCATGACGCATGGGCACAACCCTCTTTAGATTGTTTAGATTAGGCATTTATTATAATTAGTTTTAAGATTTTCATTCTTATAAATGAATACATAAAAAGATCACTTTTATAACTTAAAATAATATTAGTAAAAATTCTGATTGATTAATAAATAGTATTGTTTTTGAACAAAGCCGTTGACAATGGTACCCGTTAAAATGCTTAGTAAAAAACATTAATTCAAAAAAACATTTTAGTCCCCAGTGTTTAGTGTGTTTTCGAGTTTCTTTCGCCGCCTCTTCACCAAAACGAAACACCTTATGAGTAGGTGGTGGTTTATTGACATTCAAAAAAGAGTTCTGTAAAGATACATTAAATAATAATATTTCGATTTTGATTTACTTTGCAACGAAGCATCTAATTGCAATCCTGTTGTTATTTAAGTTTGAATGTAGTTCATAATTGTGTCTAGCGATCACTTAACATCAGAGTGGCAAACTAGCGTGGCCTGCACTTTTCTCAGAAGATAATTAAGGATACAGGGATAGACATGCTTAATAATTGCAATCCTGTTTTTGGTAATTTGCAATTTAGTTGAACATTGGGTGCAAATACCACTTACATCCACCAATACTACCACTTGACAACGGGTGGCCTGCAAGCTAGTTTGCCACTTTTTGAAAAATATGATGAGGATGTTGATTACGAATGTGTGGCAGGGCCCGATGTGGCGGCTGATCCGCGGCTGCGGGCTGTCGTACAGCTACTCGGTGCGCGCCACGCCGGGCGAGTCCGCGCTGGCCTTCTCGCTCTACCGCGCCACCAACATCATCGCCGCATTCACCAAGGCTAAGAGCATCATGGTGAGTACATCTAGAGAGGTACAACCTGCGGGTCGTAGAACCTAGTAGTCGTAGTTTAACCGGAGAGTTACCACCGTCGCCCTCATTTTGGGATGTGAAGCAATTTTTGTGTTTAAGTTGTTGGCTATACTTAAACGCTTGGATATCATCTTAGTTGTTAGAAGGAACACTTCACCTATGTATTATCTCAAAAAGGACTACAATCTTATTTTTGAAACTCTATGTGATTTCCAACTGCAGTGACCTCTTCACATCAGATGGCCTACATGTTTCTTTGCTGCTCTTGTCACATAAGAAAAAATCTTCTTAAGTTAAATCAAACTATGTTACATTTATTTATCAATGTTCCAATCATTTCCAGAATGGAATGCTTACTTTGATGAACCAATTTAAAAAAAAGGTTATATTCCAACTTTCTGAAGGAGATTTAGGTCCAGTAGGATTTGATGTAGTTATGTACATTTAACACTAACTGCGACGCGCATATGTTACATGGCGTCAGAGTTGCGACAAGTGGCCTAAACTGGAGCTGTTTTCTCTAGACTGGAGATGCGCCGACAATTCATAGACATATTGTATTTTTAACATATGTGTTGCATCTACGAATACACTTGTACAATTCATACAAATTTGTACATGCATAACAGGTGTGTAGAAGACACAAGCGCGTTGCACCAAGTAATACCCAGCAGTTTGTAGTCTGCAGGGAAAGTGTTAATATAGATCTGTGTCACAGGATGAGTTTGTGGCGAGCGGCGAGTTCGAGCCGGAGCTGTTCGCGTCGGCGCGCAGCACGGCGCTGTTCGACGCCGTGGAGAACGAGAAGTGCCCCGCCGACGTCGTGGAGCAGTCGCTGCTCAACTACCTGCGCTCGGTCCACGAAGACTACAACAGGTACACCCGAATAAACTATAAAAATATATACAGTGCGTGTATTTCTACTGCAATGCCCAAAAAAGAAGGCTTTTGAATTGAAGCGCAAGTGCAGTCTATTCGGAAAATTATTATTCGCAAATATATTATAGAAAAATTGCAAATGGACAATAGTAAAAACAAAAGCAATTATAACCAAAAATAGTAAAGTTGCATCTGTAACAAGTAATAAGAATATTCAAAAATAATCATCTGCAGTCTTAAGCGTTTGTGTGTTAGATGGGAGTCCAGGATTCGAATCACTATCATGCATCTATTTTTATTCAGAGTATTATATGGAATTAAAATTAATTCGTACTTGCTTCAAAACTGTAAAAGAAAACTTTCAGAAGAAATCTACATGCTCGAGAGTTAGCCATTGAGTTCTCGAAGGTCAGTTAAGTTGGTAAATTTTTACTGATAGATAATTGGTAGAGTAGTAAATCTATAGTTAGGTTGGTATATTATGGCAAACCCGATCTGTCTTATTCTTCGAGGAAACAGTAGTGTTACAATAATAGGTTTTCTGTAAATGAAAAAGAAGATAATGATGTGGTATTTGTGTTGTAGAGAGCTGGTGCAGGCGATAGCAGCGGTGGGCCCCGAGGCGGCGCTGGCGGCGGCGCGGCGCTGGCTGCCCACGCTGTTCCAGCGCCGGCTCACCCGCCTCGCCGTCGTCTGCCACCCCTCCAAGGTCAACGACATGCAGGCAGCATTTAATGAGTTAGTATTATCACAGACCATAGACCCAGTGTGACATAAACATGACATATCCTAATTAAACAACGTCATCATCTTAGTAGAAACTAAAAAAGGTTTTTAATCGTGTTTTTAAATATAAATTATATTGAAATTAGAATGATTTACTCTGAATCTAGTAATAATTTTATGATGCCGAATAGTCGGAGCGCCAAATAAAAAAATAAAAAAACAATAACAAGACTGACGCATAGTATCTAACATTCTATTTTGAATCAATAATTTACAATAACCATTGATAGAAATTAATACTCACATTTTTTTCTAATTGGATTTACTTCTTTCTAAGCTTCTACTAGTTAAGATTGTATGTTTAGATTTACTTTATTTATAGGATAATAATGTAGTTTATCATTATCGTCATTTATTACTTATAATAATATATTTTTATATATTGTGATCGTCTGTTACAGAATTAACATCAAGTTGGATGCATTTGAATCAATGGAAGCTTCCAGTTTTAATAATTAAGTTATAAACATTGAAATTATTTACATATGTAAGCATTTACACTAACTTTTTTGATAGTATTTTATAACCCTTGTTTATACTGTTATTGTTAGCCGAAATAAGTATTTGTATTAAGCCAGATTAACAGTGAAAATGTAAATATTAAGTTGAACTGCTTGGCTGTGCCTACATTTTTAATGTACTTTTTACAGAACGGATATCAAATAACAGATTTTTTTATATCCCATATACATGGCAATAATTATAACAGAAAATGAGTTTCAATACATTTTTGTACTATTCGGACATAAAATCACTATCTCATATTTGTCAACTTATGCCTATCAAGGCAATAAGTCAAGCCTATGCTATGGAATCATTGATATCTGTTAGGTGTATTCGTTGTTTGATATCTCAAAACTTTATTAATAAACATTTATTTCACAAACATGTGTATTATTTATTTGAACTGTGTATATGAAAAATGAAAGATAAAATTATTTTGATGATTTATTATAATCACCATTCACTTAGCATATGTCTATACAAAAAATATTACTTACATTTAGTCAGATATTTAGTGAACATCATATAAATCATCTCACAACCACTGCAACACCTCCATTATATAATTCAAAGCCATTCCATAGAATATTATCATTTCTTCAACATAATTCCACCATCAACATCAATACTCGTTTACCCATTTAACAAAGTACATAGAATGTAGAGAAGGCTCGTTCTACTAGCTACATAATCTGATTATAATTACACGAGCAGATTAAAGTCAATTTACAATTGAGCTCTGCCACATTTCGCATCCTATGGAAACATTTGAATAGAATTCATATCAATAGTAACAATTTTTGTATTAATATAATTATGTATTATTATTATTTAAGTTTATGATTTTTAATGACATCTACAACTTTGAAAGAACTGCATGAAATCAAAACTGGCCTTTGTTATTACATAATGAATATAATTTAAAACTGCTCATTTAGGCCATTTAAAATGTTTTTTAATATAATATTGCCCTTTCTGAGAAGGAATTACAATATTAAAGATAAACTATTTGTATAATAATTAGAACTACTTGCACATATAGAAATATATGGGTACTTTACATTATAAGTTCACTTTATGTCACACAGATTTTTCAAATATTGCAACAAAATTGTCACGCATATTTTATATGCCGTTTATCATGGATTTAGAAAGCACCAAACATAGTATTCAAATATAAAAAAACATAATGGGATAACGAATTTTTTGGATCTACCATCTTTATTCTTAATATAAGTACAATATGATAGTATCGAGAAATTAAGTCTCTGGTTCCAAATATCCCATGCGAAGCTTCGTCGCTCATAAAGTAAGAATTATTTGTAGCTTCATAGATATTTCATCTTTAACCAATTCCTTTTACCCTAACAGCCAATCTTCTCTTATCAATTATACCTGTGAGCAAGAAACCAGCTTGCAATTTTTTAATAATCCAATAAAAAGAGACTTCAAATGGATACACATGATTTAAGTGATTTGGTGAAAAATATGTAAATGTTCTAGTGATATTTAAATTCTACAGACATCAAATAGACGAATACAATAACTTAAAAAAAAACGTCTACTTGTTAATTTAAAATCTAGAAGAGGCGGCCCCATTTGCTTTACTAACGTGATAGTTATTTTCGATGCAATCATACTATATTTGCATCATTGCTTTCAGACTGAAATATTATATTTTTTTCCTCAACAACACGTCGAAGTTTCCATGCGGAGTTTGTAAACAAACAGCATTCATAGAAGTATTTAATACCTCCTAATTGGGTCAATACAGGGGCTCATACATTCACAATAAGTACACCATCAATAGTAAAATTCTGACTGCTGTGGTTCGCTTATTCCTTAAACAGTAACTAGCATACTAGTTATAGATTGAGTTATGAATTATTGTAACATACATAGTATCATAAATAATAAAGCACAGTTACAATATTAATTATAAATACAATTTACTAAATTGTTCTACAAGCTTAAATTACCACATCGCCTCATTAGCGCGATATTCGTCAAGAACAGTAAAAGTACGGCCGACGTTTTTATCATGTCTAACTTTGGTTAGTCTAGGTCCATTTTAGTAAGTATATAAATTTTGTATATTGGGATTTGTTAATTATCTTATTGTAGTAATTGTGAAAACGTTGCCCTTTACATATCACCAATTACCGTTAATTATTTCAATTATACATACACCAGTGTTCAAGTGTCAAGTATTACACAATATATATATATTAACTAGCTGCATTTTAGTATAAAAATAATTTTCTGAGTTGCTTATATGAAGTGAAATTACTCTTAATTTACTTTAGATAATGTCACATTCTTGTGATTTTTTAATGTGGAACTTTTCTAATAACTATAAAAGATACATAAGAGATATTTATTTACGACTAATAATAGATTAACATATATAAGGAAATAAAAATATTAATCAAATCAGGTCAATCGCTCATTAAACAGCTTAATTTGTACAAGATAAATAGTAGCTCATAGCATTATTCTGACTATGCTAGACTTTTCTATGTATACAAGTGTAGTGATTACAGTGATTTATTTGTAATATTACGTTTGACCAAATTAATCAATATACTTTCCGTATTATTGTTCCTAATAAACAGATGTTAATAAAGCATATAAATAACAAATAAACATAGTTTCACTATCTGCTCAACGCTTGTATGTCACCAACAGCGAACTATAGATGTTTCTTATTATTTCAAATTCCTCAGTGCCAATGTAAAACATAACGTTTGAGAGCTTCAATCGCTGTTATCTGTACCTTGGTAATCACTCGTAGTATACAACCGATTTGTCACAAGCCACATTAACTGACCGCTGTTCACATTTCATTCGCGTTCGTAGTTCTAGCAACACTGTACACTACACAATTCACGATGCATCGTACCGGCGAGGCCGCGGCGCGCGCGGGCGCAGTTAGAGGATGGAGTTGGCGTCGATGGGCGGCGCGTGGTTGCGCAGCGCGTCGCGGATGTAGCCGGCGATGCTGCCGTCGGCCAGCAGGTGGTAGAAGAACAGGTGCTCGAAGCTCTTGAGCGAGATGGAGCGCAGCGCGGGCAGGCGCAGCAGCAGCGCGGCGAAGCGGCCCTCCTCGCCGCCGCGCGCGCGCCGGCAGTACTCGTCCAGGCACGAGAACATCTGCCAACGGACATAACGCTTTCACTATTGTCACGTTACTTCCTGACCAATAATATAAACAATACAGTAGATTTATTGTCCACTAACTGAAACCACAACTTTGTGTGAATTTTAAAATATAAAAAAGAAGGAATTAAACGTACCTTTTCTCGTAGAACGTCCACTTCTTGTCGGTTTTTCAGTCCTTTCACATCTGGAATTTGTAATATTATACGTTTATAAAAATAAATTCAAACATAATAAAAAAGAAAATAGATACATTTTCAGTATAAAAATGACATTGCTCCTGTTAAATTATAACCAAAAATTTTTTTTTTATTTTTTATTTTTCTAAATATGATATATCAGCATACATTAATTCAAGAAACATTTGTATATGTTTACAATTTATATATATAAAATTTTAAAGCCAATAAATTAGCCTTAAAGAAAAGATGAATAGATCACGCCTTACGATTTTATAAATAGATTATAACAAGACGAATCTGGGACGAAGTGGGTTGGACGACCTATCGATACGCGTGCCGGTACTGTCGTCTGTTTCACAAGCGAAAATTTACCCAAAAATTTGAAATGTTATATATTATTATTGCATTAATATCGCATGTATTAGAGCGATATCAAAATTTCGTGCCGAGATATCTTGCGTACAACACTTATCTTTAGAATACTTAATTAGAGTACAAATTTTATATCCCTAAATTAAAAACTTTTATTTTTCAAAATTCTTGCATTTATTAGATACTTCTTTTGTACATTTTTATTATTTAATGATTACAATATTACATTATTTAAATACTATTTCGCACGTTTTTAACTACTTTTTATCAAGGAAATGTTTACTTATGCTATTTATAATTTTTAGTTTTTTTTGCATGGTATTTTTTCTATTTAAACCTCTGTTTGAGAGCCAAATAAATAAATCATATGGTACAAGAAGAGTGATGTAGGATACGGACCGGGGTTGAGCAGAATGATGGCCTTGAGCGCGACGTACTCGGAGTGGTCCATGCGCAGCGTGCGCATCTTCAGCGACAGCTCGGAGAGCACGCGGTCGAAGATCTGCCCCACGCCCGCCTGCTGCGCCGAGTTGCGGTGCAGCGTCATGCCTGGACAACACGCACTTTTGTGACAACCACTTACTTTATAAATACATCGCATAACATTTTATAATTACAGATATTTTTAACACATTCCTTGCGGCTTGTACATGTTGAACGTACAAATCGGGTATCCGTGGATGCTACACTGATGTTTATAAATACTAAATTTCACTGCGGCGCTCAAATATTACATCGAGTCAGGATTGCCGGGAGGTGACACTAAATTGGAGCTGTATTCTTTAGACTGAAGGTGTGCCGACAATTCACGTGAAACATTATATTTTTAGCATCCGTGTATCATCTACGAATACACAAACGTTGGTTTCGCCCGCAGTGTTGTAGCATCGACCTAAACACAGCACTTGCCTTCGTCCTAATCCATACAGATTTGTACGTACACGATAGGTGTGTAGCAGCCGCAAGTTAAGCCGTTGCGCCAAGTAATACCCAGCACTCTCGTACAGCGGAGGGAAAGTGTTAAATCAATGAGTAGTGAATTAAGTTGTATATATTACCGGGCATAAGACACATGAGCTGCGGCGGCGTCGTCGTGCGCGTGCCGTCCATGTTCTCTCGGTCGTCCTCCAGGTACTGAAATGTTACGATATTCAACTATAAGCAGTCTTTAAATGAATCCTCGAGACACAAACCTCTTAACCCAGTGTCGTGAGAGCCAATTAGATGACTGCTCCTCGCAAATTAATAGAAAAAATGCTATATTCTCAACCCATACATTGCTATATGACAGATACAAAAATACTGTTGTACTATTTAAAACCCCAAATTATTGAAATTAAAAACACGATATTTATTGGATTGTATTGCATGCATTACAAATGAGAAATGTATCCTTCAATAGAACTTCCGTTCTATTTGAGATTGGACGTTGTTGTCCATGGGCTGCAGTGACCACTTAACTCCAGGTGGCCTGGTGAATATGAATGTTTACTGTAGTAGAGAGGAAAGCCTTTGTGTCCAGCAGTGGACACATAAAGGCTGATGAAGTGATGGAGCTATTCTATTTATCACGATTACGTTTGTTCCACTTGGCTTTGAAACATTTGGTCCGTGAGGCCCGAGTGCCAATTTTTTTTCCAACATTTAGCTCTACATTTGCTGGAAGCCGCCGGTGACAAGACGGCTGGTTAATATCTCGCAGTAAATTGCAATTGCTATTCAACGCGGGACTGTGGCTAGCGTTGGCACAAACGCATGGGCACGAACTCTCTTTAGACTGCGTATGTTAGGCTCTTATTATAATTAGTTTTAATTCTATATTCTTAATTCAAATTGGAGTAAATCGACTTGGCTTAGCATTTAATCGATAGTCCATAAGTATACTTTGAATGTTTTTGTTTCTTTAAAATTAGGTAAATCATAAGTGTCAGAACTGTTCACCTCCATGGATCTCCAGGCGATGGCGAAGAGCAACAGCTCATTCCAGGAGGTCTTGATGAGCAGCACCTGGTCGTCCAGCTCCAGCTGCCCGAAGTGCGGGATGTCGCGCGCCCACACCACCAGCGCCGCGATCTGCTTGTTGCCTGTAACACCATAATCAAAATTCAAATCGGTGAACACGAATTTTAAATATGTACTCATTTAACTAGTTAACCGTTAGGAGTTTTGTTTTCATTATGATCATGATTATTTCCGATCATAATCCGAGCAAAAAACATAATTAAATTAAATTGTAAATTATTAAGTAATGTTATTCTGTTTTATTATTGTATGTATACTAATATAGTTGATAAGGTAATGTTTACTAACCAAAAATGGACTATGTCTGATATTCAATACAATTATTATTAGTATTCTTATTAATCAAAGTACTTATTAACACTTTTTCTGCGACGTGGTACACGTGTGTATTAGTTGGCGCAACGCACTCGCGGCTTGTACACGCCTGTCGCGTACGTACAACGCTGTATGGATTACGGGCGAACAAAAGTGTTGTTTTTACGTCAGCGCTACAAGAATGAGGGCGGAAATTACGTCTGTGTATTCGTATATGATACACAGATGCTAAAAATAATTTCTGTGAATTGTCCGTCCATCTTCAATCTAGAGAAATAAGCTCCAGCTTAGTGCGCCTCCCGCAACGCCGCCCAGATCTGACATAACTGCGGCGCTCACAGTCAAAGTCTTAAATAATCTATACTGACGTACTCATAAACTGCATCAAAGGTCAGAATTACTTTTGAATTAATATTTTTTATAAGTATTCAAAATTTAGATTAAAATTAATGAAAATGTCGAGACTTGCAGTAAAAGATAAAATTATATCCGGGAATAAATTATGTCCATAGTCTTAAATTTATATATTAGGATAAAGTTTGACATTAATTCGTATAAGTCAGTGTTATAACATTGATGCAGTTTATTAGTCCGTCAGTGTAGAATTTACAATTTTTTATTTTTAAAATTTACATCTCACGTGGTACGGTAGATAACAGAGATTTAAAATGTTTGAGAACCAGTTTTACAGTTATGCATACCATATTTACTCTTGTTCACATATTGTACTATATACATTTAAATATAATATGATTTTTTGCGCTAAGGAATTTTGTTTATGATTACGTCATGGTAGGTGATAAAATTATTGAATTTTAATATGAAATATCTTTTATCTTGAATGATTGATGAAAAGTAATTCTGTAACAATGTTTTATGCTAATACAGTGCAACCTTAATATAACAAACCTCAATAAAACGACTTCATCTATTTAACAAATTTTTCATAATCCCCTTAATTTGTCCATAAGTATCAATGTAAAATATACCTTTACATTACGATTTTTTTTACGAACAACCTCTTTATAACGAATTCTTAATAATCAAAAAAGTGTAAATACCTCTAATTAACGAATTTTGTCAACTCAAAACATCTATATAAAACTTTACTTCATATAACAAACCTCATCTTAACGAAATACTTGATATAACGAATCTTTACTTGACCCCTTGGGATTTGTTATATCAAGGTTGCACTATATTTTCTATAACTTGCAAGGTAGTCAAACCTGTGGGTTTGGATACCTATCTAGTAGGTACCTTCACCGCATCCATTTGTAATGTGAAGCAATTCTTGCATTCTACGACATTTCGTGGTTGCCGACTCAAATATGAGGCGACCACCTTGGTCCTCAGGCATACCAACGCACCTAAGATCAACTTCAGGACTAGGAGTTTGTATGTGGAATTGGTTACAGATGTCCATGTACGGCAGTGACCACTTACCATCAGATGGATTGTATGCCCGTTTGCTACTTTAATTTCATATAAATAAGTAAATTTACTTATTTAAATGAAAATTATAAAATTAAATGAAGCATGTTTCTTTAGAAAATTCAATAATATGATAGAAAACAGATTTTAATTAAGCGCATTATAATAATTACTTACATCCTACTTTTATTTTAATAAATAACTATAGTGCTCCCATATTTGTTTGTAATAAAAAACGTTAAGAACTTAAAAAAGAAAATAATGATCCTGTTTCAATAGGCATTCAAGGGGCGACTCTAATCTCGCTCGTCTTATTCAAAATCACGTCGTAACGTTCCTCTGACGTCATTCCAAATTTCCTGATGTTAAGTGGTCACCACAGCCCATGGACA
>DWON01007420.1:0-12945 GCA_018251015.1 Phocides pigmalion okeechobee
CAACGCATCCGCGTCTATCCTTAAATAGAACTTTTGTTCTATTTGAGATTGGACGTGGTTGTCCATAGGCTGCAGTAACCACTTAACATCAGGTGCCCTCATGCCCGTTTCTTACTCTTTCATAATAAAAAAAAAATGTCAATATGCACTACAAAGAGTGGCATCACATTTTACTGTAGTTTTATATACACACATATGTGAGCTCTTGTATAGTTCAGACTTAAAATACAAAGAATGGTTTCTCTTCTAGTTACTTCGTGATATTCAAGCAATGCTCGACGCGTCGGTACTGTTGATGCAGCAGTACTCCGCTGTAGTTGCCAACTTGCCTCAAAATTCTAATAACGTGGGCACTCAAACAGAAGTCAAGTAAGTATTCATATTTAATTTTACTATAGTACATGTAGATTATTTACATTTTTTTTATTAAGAAGTTCGGTAAAGTTTAGTCTATTATGTATATTTTTTAATGTGCATGGAGCAAATATAGTATAAACTTATTCGTTTATTTTTAGGGCTATATATACATAGGTTCAAAAAGATCTCTAGACCAGTTAACACCAGGTACTTTGCATTGCATAATCGTTTTCTCTTGATGTAAACCAAAATGTGTAATAATTTATTATTTATGGTAATTTGAAATAAATAAATTGTTCTCATTATTGTAAATAAAATTTAAGTTTAAGATTATTTTCAAAATATAAATTTATAATTTCTAATCTTTATTTTCTTATTTGTTTGTGTAGTCATTTCAAAGGATTGTTTCGTACGTTTTTTTTTTTGGAAATTCGTATTTGGAGTTTGATTGCTTATTATAAAATAACGAGGCTCTTGGTAATTCGTCTTCGTAATTTTACAAATAAGTGAGTTACTATAAAAAGACTGTGAAACCACTTGCTGATTACTATTATATACAAGTGAAAATTTATTCATTTATTAAGTTACGTTTCTTTTACCCGATAAATATTGATTTAACCAATCTTAACTTTTACATACGGAGTGCCTTTACTTCTTGTCTCATAGGCTATATTTTATTATATTCTATTGTATAGGAACGCGAACAAGTGTTGTGTTTACGTCGGCGCTATAAGACTGGGGGCGGACATTACGTTTGTGTATTCGAAGATGATGCAAAGATGCTAAAAATAAAATATATCAGTGAAGTGTCGGCGCATTTTGTGTCTAGAGAATTAAGTTCCAGTTTAGTGCAGCCTCCCGCGACGTTGACCCGATCTAATCTGAGCGCTGCAGTCTAAAGTGTTATACAATATTTTCAAGACATAATGCCATACAGTTTATAACAGGCATCCAAGTTTATAGTTTGCGGACGAAGCCGCAGGATACGGCTTATAGAGTCGGCAGGGACTAATTTATCATCGGAAGGATGACATGGTAATTTCTTTGTTAAAGCCGAACAGAAGCCCCAGCTGAGCCATCTGCCTCAAGAGCGAAGAGCGAGCCGGACGTGGTGCCCAGCACTTCTGGTGTCAGCAAGCCCTCCACCAGCTCAGCACCTTCCACCTCCACCGCATTCCACGACTGCTTGGAGCCTGACACGCTCGCGACTAGTAACACTGCTAACGATACTGTCAGGTCAGTGATTTTTATAAGATCAAAATTAAATTCTAAATTTGTTATGGTTCATATACCATTTTTTTTTTAGTTTTATAATGATTGTACTGCATTTTAATTTGGTATTGCACTTAAATATGTAGATCCATTTTTCATTAATTATTAAAAATGTATGGAAATACAAATGAGTCCAGTTTTCTTAACAACTATGATAATGATAATCTGTATGTTATTAATCAATACATATTAAGCAAATATCAAAAGTCAAAGATATTGTAAATATAAAAGACTGGATTTAAATTATATTTTGACTTAGAAATATGTACATGTTATTAAAATTTTGTTTAATTTTCAGAGAAAAGGATGATGCTGCAGAAGAATTAAGGAGGCGTCGATTACAAAAATTTACTCTGGAGAACTGAACCTATTTATTAAATACTTGATTGATTCTTTCATACATTGCTATTAATTTAAATGTACAAAGTGTTTTCGTATGTGCATTGTGTACTCTAATCAAAATGAATGTATTTATGTTTTTGTAAATATATTGGGATATACACATGAATACATTTAAATAATACTTTCTTTCTCTTTATTGGACACTATTTATTCTAGCTAGTCAGTTAATTAAGGGTAGCACTGCACTCACACAAACAACATAGTGACTTAAGATATAAAGATTTCTTCAAACTACATTAGTATGTAGTTTTGGTCAATGAGATATTGGTTGTGTGGGTGTGGTACAACACCGAAACTGAAATAATCCTGAAGACTCAACACAATATTTTAAATTAATTACAAAACTATTTTAGCAGTTGTAAAAAGCATTTATATATCCATATACGTTAGGATTATAGTTCTCTAGCACAGGTCTCCCACTGAAGTAGCGGCATGAGTCATACATTTTTATATTATTCTTGCAATAAAAAACGTTTTTTGTTCCTTCTTTCCCATCAACGTTAAGTGTGTTTAATTCAAATACGCCAAAATGATAATTTTGTCCATCTGTGTGTATACAATTTATATATATTGGTTCTGGTAGGTCCTTTACATCCTCCTGTAAACAACAATGAAAAATAATGATTAATAAAGTTGGATACTTATCCAATTGGCTTTTATTCATTCAATACAGCCACATTAACAATATTGATTACCTTATTCCTTGATAATGTTACAGCTCTGTGGAATTTTGTTAGCTTTTCTATTATTTTCAGTTAAATATACGTACATAATGGCAGGTAAAATTTATAAAGCATTTTCCATGCATAACAGTATTTTCACTGCCCACAATATAATTAGTACGACATTTTTTGCAAACAAACAACACAAATAAAAGTGAAACATCATGTTTCTTTATTTGTTGGCATTACTTTATCTATTGATTTAAACTACCTCCAATTCTGTACACAGAATACCTATACCTATGATCTCGGTATAGGTTATATGAATTATCTTGCTATATTATTTTGGAAATTATTTTCAAACAAAAGTAATTAGTTTGAAATTACATAATACTATAATATTATATGTATTGTATAGGTAAGACAAGTTAATGCTAGTTTAATCAAAGGAATTAATTATTCTTACCCCATGTAATTGTTTGGCATAAGCGCTGGCAATGGTAAATGCATGAGTAAGTGACTTTCCCAGGACTTGTGAAGGAGTGACGGGCGTCTCATAGATGTTGCTTACTTCTGTCCTGTTGTAATGCAACCAAGTAGTATGGGGATGCTTTACAGAAACGCTTGGCTTGAATGCTGAAAGATTTTTAAAATATTTTTAATACACATGCTTCACTTTCAACACAAATTCATTAGGAAAACCTTCACATCTAATTTATTTATATCTACAAATATAATTATTGATTGTAGATCCAGATTAGGAATTACAAACATTATTGGGAGAATGCCAATCAACTTTAACACTGCAGCCATCATTGGGTCAATGTTGTGGGAGGCTGCATTAAACTGGTGCTTATTTCTCTAGACTGAAAATGGGCGGAAAATTTACTGATTTTTTGGATTTTCTATCATCTGTGTATGATCTACGAATACACTGACGTAATGTCCACTCCCAGTCTTGTAGCGCCAACATAAACACAGCACTTTTGTTCGCCCGTAATCCATACAGATTTGTATGTACAACACAGATGTATACAAGGCGCATGCGCGTTGCGCTGCGAAATACACAGTAGTGTTGTACACTACAGAGAAAGTGTTAAGACTTGGAGGAAACAGTGTTGCTAAGTTGCTTTTTATGTAATACAACTTTTTTGTAAGGAATATTACAGTTATCTAAAGCTTTATTATAAAGGAAATGAGGGAACCCGAATATTTCGAAAACAAGCAATAAAAGTTATTTTCAGTGAAAAATATTTTTGATATGCATTCATAGTATAAAACCCATTCATAATATCAAAATCTAAATATATAATCTGGTTTGTATATTTAAAATATAAGATATGTGTTTACTTTAATTAGGACTTTTATATTAAGCTCAACTGGGATATATATTTTAGAAAATCGTCTTTTACTTACCTATGAATGGAACACTATGCTATTCTTAATGCCAATACAAATATAGTTTCTATCAAGTTATTGTTAAAATTAGTTTGCAACAATCCGCCAAACAATGTATTATGGTATATATTTCAAAGTATGCTCTATGAGGATAGGAAAATGTGATGTGATTAAAAATATATACCATTACACATATATATAATTTTATTCACATCACGTTTTCCTATCTTTGGGGGTGGGCATGGTGCATGCTTTGAAATATATACCATTATACATGGTGGTGGTGGATTGTTGCAAAGTAATTTTAACCACAACTTAATAGCATGGATTTCCGCACCTGATAATATTAACTATAGTTTTATCCCATTTCATCTATAAGTTTATGTGTGTGGTTTTTAACATTATTCATTGAATATTTAAAGGTAGAAGAAATTAAGTTTAACATGTAGCCTTGAAGTCAAACATTAAGGGTCTAAGACATAAAGCATATTTTAATGAGATATTAGTAATGTTGAGTTCAATAAAAAACTCAAACTATATTATAAATGTACACATGTACATAAGTACTGATTGATTTGCTTAAGTTTTCTTTTACATTTAATTTGAAAGCTGTTTAGTGAGATCTTATTGCAGCAGTTCATTGCTTTTAATTAGATTTTAAGCTATAAAACGAAGAAATACTATAATTACATCTCCCAATTTTAAGGGTAACTTTAGGGTAAAATGATGGGAAATATTTAGTTAAGTGCAGTTATTCAAACATTTCCCAATATAGGTATTAATTATAATTATTAAATCTTACAATAATTGTATAATATATCCATTAAAATGGTTAATTAATGATATCATAGAATTCTTTATTTTATTTAGGATATTTTAGTATATGGACTTACGGTATTTGCTGGTTTCAATGTAAAAATGCTCCGGTGGTAACGTGATTGTATGTTTAATAGGATACAAGTCTGGTATTTCGACAAATGGAATATCATTTGGTACATCATGTTTGAGAGGTGTGTTGTTTGTGACAAGAATATTGGAAACATCCTGGAACTGTATCAGATCATCTTCTTTGTTGAAAACAACATGACTTTCAACATCATTTGAAACATATCTCCTCTGAGTGAGCTCTGTATCGCTGCATTTCTCTACAAGTTGCACCAGTTTGTTTGTTAAAATTTGGCTGAAAATATTTTTAATGAAATATATAATATACTTCATTACTAGAAAACCATCAATCTTTCATTCCATTTCCCAATACTATGAAGTAATATTTAAGGTATTGCATATATTAATATTTTTCCATACATAATACATAATGAAAGATAGGATTACAATGTAGAATGAATCATATAGTAAAACTTCTTGACTATTTTTATAAAAACTTTCTGTTTGGTGTTAACAAGTATGAGAAACAGAATGATTACGGCAACATCTCTACATGTTATTAACACTAACTGCGGGAAATACTACTACTGTATTTTATTAACATTGACTAATGTGGGCACCACAGTCAGTGTTAAACAAAGTTTCCTCATTGAGCTTATTTGTCCAAGCACAAGCATAAAATCCATCAAACAGATTTTCATGTAGTTTTCATCAATGGATCAAGTGATTCATAAGGAAGATTTTGATGTATTTTGCATTTAGATTTTATGTAAATTGGTTAAAGTATGACAATGATTATTGAAAAAGAAATTTTGCTACTTTGAGCATAAACTGTGTGTGCCAAATAACTCAATAACATTCTGCTGTAAGTTGTGAGAGCTGTCCAAATGAGACAGTTTAAGAAATGTCGTACTTACTTGCGTCTTCTATCAGTAATACCTAGTATTCTAGGAAAATTATAAGCTGGTCTTTTAACGTCTTTTATTTTAGGTAACTTATTCTGTTCACAATCAAATACATTGGCAGAAAGAATAGCTTTTTTGACATTGTCGTGAACAGCCGATGGAGGGGATACCTCAGCTAGCTCTTCAATTTTAGTAGGCAGTTTTCCATCTGCTATCACAGTTTTTGTTAATACCTGTGCTTGAGAAATACCTTCTAAAAGCACAGTGTTATTTCTGAGTGTTAAACAAGGCTTCTCTTTATAATCTGGGTGATTTTCATCTAATGGAATAGGTTGTTCATATGGCCCAACAATATTAATTCTGAAATTAACAATATATTTTTTGATCAATTCATAATAAAAATTAGTTTTTAAGTTAGGATAGAAAGAAATCATAAAGTTTAAATTACTTGTTTGTATTTTAATTTACATTATGCTAAAAAACACAATGTTTCTATCTTTGATTTCCTATGTATGTGAGGTTATCTTTCTATTAAAATGTATTAACTTATTTATATGGTTTACTTATGTAATTTATATAAAATTTTACTTTTCATGTGTTTTCGATTTTTCTTTTACGAACTCTAAGGCGTCTTCAACGGGTATGCCTTTTTTTTTTAGGTACTGTTCAGCACCGGTATCAATTGGAACTCGTTTGCCTTGTATTAACCAATGCTTCTTGAACATAAACCCGATGTGCTGCCGGTTTAAAACTTGTGATAGTTTCATTTTATCTTACAATTTCGATATAATAAATTAAATTTGTTATTGTTACAACATTCACATGCTCAATTTATAGACAATTTAAGTCAATATACAATGACATAACTTGACATAGGTGTCATTGTTTTTGGTTTCCCAGTTACGGAGTCTATGGAGTCTTTTTAGCTAATAAAAATCTTTATGTAAGTGTGTAAGGTTGTCAATTTAATGAATCCTATTATTATTATTATTATTTATGATATTTATTTATGCCCATGGATATCTGTAACCAACTCCGTAAGGAACAAAAGTCCCACTTGGAGTCGATCAAATTTGCATTGCTGCACCTGAGGACTAAAGACTCATTTGTAAGAGCGTCGGCAATCATACTCTTCTACCAAAAAGCAAATAAACTTCACAGTAAAATGGATGAGGCGCAGGTACCACCACGGTCCAAGCAATCAGGTTTTCTTGTAAAACATTTATTAATAAGTCTTTATAAAGATTGTTTAAACCCACTCATAGATGTAACGTTGTGTCCAATATCACCTTGTGTTTATATAATAGATTTAATGTCATCAATTACAGGCTTTGAGATCCAATCCGACTCCATCTATTTGAGCTTTTATGTAAAAGACAGATTTAATTTTGTATGAAAATATTGTTACATACTCCTACGCAACGAAGTTGTAATATTATCTTGAAATTGTGGACCTACCATATAAAGTGGTATATAGCTTGTTAGGGGACCCAATAGCTCAATAGAAGGAATTTAAACTCACAAATGACTCTATTTAAAGATTGTGAATTTTGTTTGGTTAACAAAACATCTTTACTAGTAACACAATCTATGTACATTTCATTATGTAAATATTTTTGCTGCTGCTGTTGCTGAAGTGGCATTGGGTAGGCTACATAGCTTGAAGGATGGACAACCGATGGGGCAGAAAGGTCCTCAAGTAGCGAACACGTCTAACCAATAGGAGCACAGGGCGTCCCCCAACCAGGTAGACCGCCGACCTGATAAGGATAGCGGGTAACCGCTAGATGTTGAGAACGGAACCGGTCAGAGTGGCGCCACCTGGGGGAGCATGTTTAGCAGTGGACGCGTAAAGGCTGGTGGGTGTTGTGGATGGAAATATTTCAAGTTTTGTAGCCAAATGTCAGAAACGGAATGTTTACAAATCTGTTAGTAATTTATTGGGATGTGTGCTCTATATCGCAAGCAGTGTAAGCTTGTATTTTTATGTGAAAATGAAGTAAGGTACCAAGCCTACAGGCCTTCTTATGGTAACACCAGTCCATAGTTACATACAACGAATTCCATATTGAGCCGTAGTTACATGAAATCGTTATATAAGTGAACCAACAATCATACCATTTTCATCGAAACGGTAAGAATTTCTTTAAACTAGAAATGAGAATATTCGTCTTTTTTTATTTTTAATGTGGGTTCATTCCAACTATACAGTCTTTTTTTTGAGAATGGTGTAGAGTCGTATTTTTTCAAAGGAGAGAAAAACAAATACATATGTCATTTCGTAAATATATATATTTAATTTTATATCTTCCATCAATACATACAACGACACTGATAGGTACATAAAATTTGGTAGCAATTACAATTACATGATCTATTATGTTATTGGTGATGCTGATAAATTATTATCTTAGCTTACAATTACTTGATGGTTTATTTATTTATAAATAACACGGGGAAGACATCGTGAGCGAAAAATTAACATCAACACACAGCACCGTAGATTAGACATAATTTCGGCACATCGAGACATTGTGTATTTGGCGTATAATATTGATGGAGGAGTAATACTTTACAAAATAAAACTTATCGAAATATCTTCGGTGTATGCTAGGAGCTATAAAAATTGAAAATAATACAACTAATTAATTTCATAACTAGTAAGACATTACAATCCCTTACCACGAGATCAGCGACAAGTTGACGTCACCCGGTGTTGTTCCTGATTTGTATTGAACGGGAGGTTTGCCGGGTATAAGGGTGCGTTTGTAGAGAAATTAACTTTTTTGAATATGAAGAGAGGCTTTCAATAAGCCATATCTGTCGTCAAGAGTGTTATCTCGTAAGTGATGTAAAAAAACGGGGGTCTTGTAATGTCAAAGTGACAGATATTAGCGACATCAAATGGGTATAGACAATGTAGGTAGGTGCAATCCATACAAATATTTTTAAAACGTCTCTCTCATTACGACGATTTTATTATGGACATATTTCTTTAGTTAGACTTATCTATGAACGCACCCTTTGCTTCTCTTCACATAATAATCTTTTGTCGTTTATCAGCTATATACTTTCAAGGAAGTCCACATACACTTTTGAATAATTACATGAACGTGAGAAGTCCCTTTGGTAATTTTACAATAACTTACCAATTGGTGGGTATGTAGATTTTTAAATCTTTGGACTTTACTGTATAAAAACATTTATAATCGTTTATGTCCGTCATCATTCTAACTATGCTTTAATTTAACCGCATATTGCAACAATTTGCGATACAAACATACAACACTTAATAACTACTATAATATAATACCTAATTATTTTTATAAAGTAACAAAATTAACTTATATTTACAGTATTATTAAATTGATAGCAGAAATTTACTATTTTATCTATGTATACTTTTTTCAGTACGTAAGGAGTAATCGAATTACGAATTGTTACTCGAAGCTTATGAAAATTGTGTTTTGAGAATAATGATACCTTTTAATGATTTTTATGTAGGTACTTCAGCCATAATAATACCGGATACGGTTATTGAGCTATAATTGTTCAGAAGTCTATTTAACGAGAATTTAGATGTGGTTGCCATACATACCGAAGCTTAATAACATAAAAACCAATTGTATGTATTCCTTGATTGCGTACCAAATAGATATAAATAATTATTCTGTAGGTGTGCACAAATATTATAATTCAGTTCGATCAATTAATTACTTTAAACTTTATATTTGTCTTTTGATTAATAACTAACAAGCCTAAATACTATATCTTGATGTGTTCTATATTATTTATAATTTGGTGTGAAAATAACTATAAGCATCCGAAAAAATGTTGTCAACCCTAGATTCAGAGCATGAGATATATAGATATATTGGCACCAACTACATAAGACCCTAAGTCTTACTGGATTTTCGAATGAATAACACTGATTCGGACGTGATAGGTATCTGGAGGATAGATCCGAAGTAAAGGAACAGTGAATGGATATCATGATTTGGCATCAAGAGTCGATATCTATATCTATTTTTTTTTTTAATTTAAATAGGTAAAGATGTTGTAACCCACTTGACATTAAGAGTTGCCCATGGACATCTAAACATAATGAACAGAAGTATACTTCCGGGAATTAAGTTAACATTAAAAAAAGTGAATCTATCTTCCACATTCAAACAAGAATATAGAATATACAACGCTACACTTTAAAGAGTTGCACCATATTCAAATTACTTTTCACACGCAAACATTACTATTGTAAAGGAGCTCAATAAGCGCATCCAATATTATACCGTCAATAAATCAATATAAAACATTTTTTTATATACAATCGAATTTGTATTGAATGTTAAGGCACCGTTGGTTAATGTGATACTTAAGTTATATAAATGTAAGATTAATATAGAACCTTCGACGTGGTTGATTGACAATTTATTAATAATTAATTCCACTGGTGGATGTGCATGAGATCAAATCCGACATTTCATATGAAATACTATATAAAGAAGATGCAGGAACGTTAAGGTCTACCGAAACAATGTTAGTTAATAATTAAATTTTGCATTGCAAACACTTTGTATCGTTGTAAAATATATCCCTGATCGGACCTGTCTGTATGAAATATCACTTGAATCTGAAAAAGCACTTATGACTATATAAAGCATCGAAGTAAACGCTAACTGATTTTAACTCAATTTGACTGAAGTTAAAAATTAATTGACGAGTAAATTATAATAGTTTAGTGAATTTGAAGTGGTTTCTGCGACGGGAGCCGAATGTTGAGTGGGTGTGCGTTGAGTTCAGTCGTCGTCTTTCTTCTCCATTTTGGGCTCGTACATGGCGTGCAGCTGCTCTGGTGATATACTGAAAAAATAATAGCAATTTCTGTTAAAAATAGCTTGTATTACGATGTAATGTACCTTGAAAGAGAAAAGTAGAAGTGCTCTAACGTTACTTTAGTATGGGAATCAGTGTCGCCAAATTCACAGATTTCTGAATATATTGTAATATAGAAAATACAGTGTTATCATTGACAATATATTTACTTTGGATGTCATACAAAATACAGTCTTATGTAAAACATAATATTATTTTAACATCTAGTCAAAGTCGCATAACATTATTTTTGTATTACCCTAAAATTCTACGTGGGATACATTTTTTGTTTTGCTATCGTCTATGCGTGTTAATATTGCGCAACTCGTTACCATAAACGGATTTTGTATCAAGTTTAACACTACTTGACAGCAAGACTAGTTTGTCATAACTGAGCCTAAGTTATTTATACGAGTATGTCAGGTGCGGGAGACTTTCCCTTTGGGAAAATTGAAATATTTTCTTCCGTATTTGGTGTGATAAAACGATATTCTTATCTTGTTATGTATATAATATATATAGTATCCATGTATAACTTCAAACAGAACTGCAAACTTCATGTTCGTATGTAGATGAGATAGATACTCCAGAGGACCAAAATGGTGGTATCGATTGTAAATGTAGGAATTGTTTTATCGAGGCTTACGAGGGTGGTGGGTACCTC
This sequence comes from Phocides pigmalion okeechobee, assembly GCA_018251015.1. Lineage (NCBI taxonomy): Eukaryota > Metazoa > Arthropoda > Insecta > Lepidoptera > Hesperiidae > Phocides > Phocides pigmalion. The sequence goes on from DWON01007420.1 coordinate 11,418, forward strand.
CCCGGTGGAACTATGGTTCTTACACATTTATTGGAAAGTCGTATGTATTATAGAAGGATTAAGGAGGTCGCACATACCCGAGCAAGCTCTGCAGATCGCAAACGAAGCGGTACACGTAGCGCTTGCCGGCCGTCTTGTGGATGATGTTCTTGTCGTAGTAGTAGCGCAGGCCGCGGGACAGCTTCTCGTAGTTCATCTTCGGCTTGTTCTTGCGGATACCCCAGCGCCGAGCCACCTAACGGTACAAGTTATCATTTAATTTTGTCAGCTTCATACACGCCATAGGAATGTGGGGAATTGACGTTCTGAACCCCATCCCTCTTACCATAGGTGAATAATCTTTAAAAATGTACCTACATTATGTATCTGTTATAACAAATAAAGTCTTCCATATTTGTGTAAATTCTAATTGATTGTCACAAACGCTTAGCTTAGCTTTATTTTTCCTATTTCAACGTGCAATTAACCTATACAGCTGCGCCATTGCCTTCATCCTCTTATCTTGATATTTAATTTTAAAACGGATGGACCGATTTGTAAATATTGTATCAATCGACATTAAAATATGATTGTCATCAACACTTAAAGACACGTTTTTTATACGCCTATACTATGTTCCTATATATTTTGTGATGATGCTATACAAATTCAAAAAAAATCTAAGCATTAATTTCCTCATAGGCAACGATAATCCTTTGGTCTTTTAAGGATGGTGGTAAAACCAGACCAATAAGCTTACCTCATCAGGGTCGGTCAGCTTGAACTCCCATCCGTCGCCGGTCCACGAGATGAACCCTTGGCAGCTCTTGTCTGTGAGTAGCTCGAGGAGGAATTGCCACAGCTGGATGGGTCCTGAACCTGCGCAGATGGCATACAGTTGCTTTACGATAAACGGTGCATTTTATTTAATCTGGGGCCCGAAATTTAAGAAGCAGTTTGTATGTGCTTTTTCTTGACAGAAAAGTAGAATACTGCAGTCCCAAATAGGATTGTAGTCCCATCTGCGGTCGGCCATATTTACGTCATACGATCATATTTAAGTGCCTCGTGCCTTCAAAAACAATGTAGAACCGTTTGTATAAGCTTTCTCAGTATTGCCAATAGGCCCAATTAGTTGTAGTACAAAATATTTGGCTCATTAAAGTAAGCCATGGGGCGGAGTGAACAATAACTAATTCTTGGGAAAAGAATGAAGAATAGTTCTTGTGGCGAGGTACGTAGGAATTGTTACTTTGAGAACAATATTGATGATGAGCTTATTAGCTTCCGGGGGGTGGAAGTACGTACCGGTAAAGCAAGGCGTGGAGGCAGGGTAGGGCAGCTTGTCTTGCGGCAGCAGTGCGTGTTGCTCCGCGGGCCACTCGCCCCACTCGGCGCATGCACCGCCGTACTCCGCCGCGTAACCTTCGCCGTAAACCTCTCCGCCGTATCGCCCACTCGCCGCTGTAACAAAATATTATTTATTTTATGGGTTCTAATGTTTGGCCTCCTGACGTTTGCCCGCTCTCTTCGTAGTTATTAGGCTGTG
>DWON01007421.1:0-12944 GCA_018251015.1 Phocides pigmalion okeechobee
CATGTTCTTCATGTATTGTGTTTCGGTTGGGGAGGTGTGGTTGCCGGATACACATAATTGGAGGCGACTATCTTAGTAGTCAAGAGTAGGAATGCTTCCACGTTCATCGTTAAAAAGAACTTCTGTTCTATTTGAGATTGGACGTAGTTGTCCATGGGCTGCAGTGGCCACTTAACATCAGGTGGCCTGTATGTCCGTTTCTTACTCTTTCAATATAAAAAAAAAAGAAATGGTGGGTAAATATGTTGCTACCTCTGAGGGCTGATGGTCGCGTTCCGCCGACTCAATTCTCTAACCGAAACCCTAGAAATGCTTCATAAGGGCGAAAAATCGTCGGTACAGTTACATAACGTGTACAAATATTCCAGCTTCATTCCTCAGGGATAGATCTGTGGCCGAATCCTGCTGATAGCAAGTCAACATCATTACGGATTCATCGCAGATGTCCATGGGGAACAAATTTACCATCTACTTGACTCTATGCTCCGTAAAAACAATATTCATGTGGTTTATATGTTTAAAGTTATACTTTAGTTAGCCAGTAGTAAAGGCTTTAAAACCTGTTAAGATTCTTAAGAGAACATAAAACAGATATCCGGAGCGGAACTCGGTAAATGTTAATGGCCGTACCTACTTGTATAAGAATGCATGGATGTACCAACTCAAGTAAATATCCGTGTAATACTTATTTATACGCAGTTATAGAGTAAAATACCGGTCTCTCCCGCATGGGTTTGAGATTCGAATATTCGATCCTTTGTTTTTAAATATTATGTTTCTTGTTTTTATGTGAGAAGAGTAGCAGACGAGTACGCAAACCACCTGATTTTATGTAGTAGCACGACTGAAATCCTATCTAAAATCGAATGTAGATACGTTGCTACTCCTGAGGACTAAGATGTTCGCCTCGCTTCAAAGTGTAGCCGGCATCCGCCGGCAGATTATGAGGGCGTCGGCGGTACCTCCCCGGTCGAACTAAAGTTCTCCCATATTTGATTGATGTGCGTACTGCAAATTAATTATCACTTTATTTAACGGTGTAGGAAAATATTGTGTGGAAGAATACATTAAATGATGTGATAAGTCGTTGGTAAACATATTATTCACTTTTGCAAGGTTGTGAAATATAAGTACTAAGTACCAAGTTCCTTTGTTCAAGTGATATGTAAAGTTGAATATATTTGGCAACATGAGTCGGATATACATAGGTACATTTGGAGGACAATTCGGTACAAAAACAACACTAAATGCCAAAGTTCATATTTCCGAATACGATAAGTGTTTATCAGGTATATTATATTGTTATAGGACATAGAACATATTATTTTCGATTTATATAAGAATATGATATTATTTGCGCATTTCACGTGGAATGTAGACTGTTTCTATTACAAATAATAATAATAAGTTGTTTTATGTTACGTTTGTTGTCTTCTGTGTTGTCTGTTTATTTGTTTACTCGTATTAATACCTAAAACTTTGTACACCGAGTGTGTCTAACTCTGCACTTGGTATAAATCATGCATTTTCAGGCTATATATTACAGTGGAATTGAGCAAAGGCCAAAAATACTTAAAGGTAAGATAAACGCTTTTTAGAGAATAATGTTCAAATTACATATATACATAGGTACCTATGTACAGTTTATAACAGGCGCTTAACCTTATATTTCGCGCTTCTACAGTTTACGCTAGTTCCATAGAAAAAATTAAACAGAAGTTAATATCATTACAAGATTAATAAAATTAATCTCTAGGAAGATTGTAAAAATCATAAAAAATAGATTCTCTACTTACATCATGTAAAGAAAGGGACACAAACTTTTCTGTACATCATGACGTTCCGGGCAAAAGAAAAACCTAGATTTGATTCGTGTCCAGAAAGACATCTGAAGTATGAAGTCATATGAATAATCCAAACGAAAAATTATTAGATCTATTAATAGAAATATACATAACTAGCAAGCTACGATGTGCGAATTAATTGTTAAGATGACCGTCATCTTCAATCTCATCGCAATAACATAAATTATTACATACTCTTCTTGCTTTAAACAGTTATTTATCATAACACCTGTTTTATTAAATGTTAATTCTGTTACACGCAATAAATTATTGTTATTGTTTTCCTTATAATATAATCTTTAGCTGGTTTTGGTCAATCCATTTTAATAATCGACGAACAAGTTGGCGCTTCTAATTCCGTGCTCATTATCGCTGAAAAATATTTATATGTATATTTAAAACAAAGGAAACAACGTCCTAGCTTACACTGCTTTATCTTATTTAACGGGTACTCACGTTTAACACTTTTTAATTGCCGATATTTCGAACCAGTTGCATGGCTCGTGGTCATGTTTCGCTCACGTTTCGTCGTGACCACGAGCCATGCAAAATATCGGCAATTAAAAAGCGTTGATCGTGATACCCGTTATATAACATAATGTATGGATTCCGCGATTATATCTGTTTAAAGTCGTATATACACTGTTTTCTTTGCAAAGTTTGCGATAGTTACATGTTCGAGGAACTATATTTTTCTTTTATATTTTAACTAATAATGTAATAATTAAAACAATAAAAAGGTAAGACGGCCTCAACGTCCCAAATTTTGCCGGGCTATCGCAAACCTAGCGTAAAGCGTATTTAGTATAAGCTAATAACGTCCTAAGATTTTATGTTAAATGTTGTTCTCACCTATAGTTGCCTTGCTCACATATATATAATCGTCTACAGCTGTTGGTGTTATATAATAAACAAATAAATAAACTGTACAACGCTGATCATGACATAGCCGGTAAAGCCCTATCTATCTTTTAAATGTTGACAAGTCTCATCTAAATGCGTTCAATATTTTCAATATAAGCGTAGACAAAGAGATAAACAACACTAATCGGGTTTTTAAAGTTAAGGACGATAGTATATTACAATTTTAACGCAATTGGTTTTAAGAGTTCTGACTTGAAACATTCATTGAAGCGCTGTGAACATAAGACTTGTTTCGTATGCTATAACGGCAAATGGTATGATAATACTCTTATGCCTTAATTTAGCACGTATTTCAGTTATCATTTTCCAATCATATATTTAATACAGTCTAAAAAGGGCTTTACTCTTGAAGGGCTACTTATTACCTACGTAATACTTTAATTAACATATATGGTACCTCAATTATATTAAATACTTTATTAATTCTGTGTTGTAACGGGTGACAGATGTAAATCTAATACAACACTTTATGATATATGTACATTTACATAATTTAAATTCATATGAATGTTACTCCTACTTTGTAGAATACAAATATTTTTTGGTCTAGTAACTTATACCTATTATAAGTAAATAGGTATATCATGAGTAAATATATGTATTCGATAAGCAAAATACATTTATTATATTAACGAAACTTTATTTTCAATTATTTCACTCGATTTTTGTTTCTCGATGTTGTTGATGTTTGTCGGGTTTCTTTCATTTTTAATTATTTTATTAACAAAAAAATATGATGTAATACATTTGCCAGCTATCTCGCGTCGGCCACGATTTTATTTTTACGCGCAGTTTTACATTTTGCCATTTTTATTACAATGTATGCTTAGATGATTCAATGCAAACGCGTGAGTGACAACTTTATTTGCGTATAACAAATTAATCCCACTGGCGCCGATGTGATTGCATGATTATTTACCGTTTCTTGTGTATCATTGCGTATCTGATACAAGATACTCTTATATCAGACATTACCGTAATGTCTCTATTTGACTACCTATTTATATTCTTGACACTGCAGACTATAAAATTATCATAATTATATCTTGTCCCTGCGTAAACAATAGGGTTCACAAGATAGTATGGATCCATTAATAACGCATTACAATTTTTATTGACAAATTAAGGCTATCGACCAGTTGACCCCGTACAATGACATGAATAATTATATGTTGGTGGTGGAGGTATAACTTGACCGGGGCGGTATCATTGCATCTTTTGCAATCCGCTATGAAGTAATTTTTAGGTTTCCGTTGGAGAAATGCGGTTATTGGCACCACTCATAAACGATGCAATTCTCTTAACTCTCACTTACGACCTCAGATAGAACTTCAGTCCTGTTTGAAGTCTACATGGTTATCGCTAGGATTTTGTGGATAAGATAACTTTACAACAAAAAGTCGACATGCAAAGAAAGCCTAAAACTAATAAATTTACTTTCTAATTTCAGGTCTGTAGAAGATAAGAAGTTGCAAGGGGCAGTGTTGTTTGCACCTCTCACAAAGGAGTCCAAGATGAGAAGGCATATAAGGTCCATGTCGGACGTTCAAAGCAGTACGCCCTACCGAGTTCCCTTTAGATCAAGAAAGGGAAGCAACTTCATGCTAACCTACGACTCTGATACTAGAACTAGACGGATAATGTCCTACAGCAGACATCGACTTGTCGACTCATCTGATTCAAGCGATTTCTTCGAAAACCCGCGAAAACTAAGAAGTATAGAATGTAATATTATCAAGCATACAGATTCCATGAGGATACTGTGAATGGATGGCTGATTATGTTAAATTTATACCTTATCCAGGAGGCTGAGAAATCTAGTTGTGTTTTTGACACATTTCGTGAACATGTCGAAAGGACGGCAAAGTGAAAAATTCTCTGAAGAATGTGTTTTGCAATTACTAAAATCGTGATACAATAACGTGGTGAGCGGAGACCACTAGTGATTTACCTTACGAGACTGTGATTGTGTTAGAATAAGAATTATATCGTTATTATGTATTTTAATATGAATGTAAGTTATTCTAACAAAAATAAAACAAACGTGATTTAGATTGTAAATTCTGAATATATTGAAAATATGAATTCTTATCAAGTGGCATATTACGAGCTAGTCTGAGTTTAGGTTGACTTGCGATAATGTGACGTGTGCTATGACAAAGCATTTTGAATCGTGCAAAATGTTAATTAACTATGCTTACCACTAACTGGTTTTTCTGGATTTACACAAGGCTTGTATTTCAAGACAAGATGCTATAAATATCAAGTCACAAAAATTAACATCGGACAAACAGTGCTCACTTTACTGGTCTACATGAGCGCAAGATTTGTTTCATTTTTAATTAGTAAATAGTTCAGGGCACGCTAGTCGCGGTAGAAAATCTTAGAGAGCGTGATTATTATGCTATTTCATCTAGACTATTCTTAACACCTAAAATAACTTCGTACTAGTATTTAGTATAAACATTATTAAAAACATTAAAATACATATAAAAAGTTAAATAAACTAATGACAAACAATTTTATGTTACGTATTTCACTCCTTATTACGTAATTTATTTACGTTAAGATATCGTTAATTGTTTTTAAGACAATGAAACCGAAATAGTAATAAGGTCGTTTCACAAAGCATATGAAGAGAAGCATATGAAGCATAATTTTATATAAAAGAAAATTTTACTAGCGCATCCTATCATTGCGCTAAGCAGCCAAAAAGTCCTATATTTTATATCTGTTTTGACGTTATCCTTGTATAAGCCCAGAATCACTGATATTTGACCCCGATTGATTGAAGACAAGACACTAGAACGTCGAAATTATTTTTGTGATTACAGTTTTATGCAAAAGTTGTTCTGTATAATTTGGTTTAAAATATTTTGCAATAATCCGTTAAGACTAAAGTGTACTTTTAGATATACATATATCTTATGAACATGTATCTTATAATATATGTTTGTCGTGTACCGCCTTTACTACATATTAAATTTACCTTTATCTTTTTTATATCTAAGGAAAGTAAAAACGAACGTGCAAACCACCAAACGTTTAGTAACCACTGCCGTCCATGAACATCCGCCCTATTAGTCTTGTTCATGGACTGCAAAGTATTTTAATCTTATTTTTACAGTCATTGTCACTTGTCACTAGAATCCTGTAAGGCTTGAAAATTTAAGCGTTGTTAAAAAAACTAGCTTCAGTTGATCTGTGTATAAAATATACCTAATACCTAGTATAGGAATTATAATAATATCTACGAACTCAATTTTTTTGTGTAAAATATAAATGAATTGTTGAATAAATAAAATCGATATTTCACCCAAATATTTGTAGAATATTAATTTTGAGCGAAAAATGTTCCTGTTTGTTTATATGATATAACATTACTTATATAATTTTGACAATGTACGTTAAGATTTTTTTTAATAACCCAAACGCTCTAAAAAGTCAAACCGCTATTTTATATTACCAAAAAAAAAAAAATAGGAAACATGTATCTGTGTAGGTAAATCCATATAAAAAGTATATATTTATATATATACCTACCTACATATATATATTTTTAATGAAACAGAAAATCTTCCACATATTTGCATTTAAGAAACGAAGTTCAAATTTAGCTAATTTTATATGTATTAAATATAAGATAAAGTGGTATTTATATTTGAAATAAAATAGAACAGAATAGCGCAAATATGTAAAAAGGTAATGAAATAAATACTTGCCGATGTATTTACCAGGAATATCAATGTTACCAACTGGCAGAAATAAAAAATAATGAAATAAATAATACGTTTTGTTTTATTTACGATGATGACGTGTAGTCGATTACATAGACAGAAAATTAGGAAGATGAATTACACGCCTGGTTCCATACTAATTGTTTTTTTGTTAATATTTTTAGCAGTAATAAACCTCATAGAATTATACTGCCGGAAAGCTGGCAGTAGTACAATATAAAAAAATATTATTGTCAGAACTAACATCGATAAGATATTTTGCAGTCCATAAAATCCCGTAATTAACAGAGATTCTTTTTATTTCTACTAATATTCATGGATTTCTCTTGTAAAATTTCATTCTTTAACATTATCTGAGTATTGCTGGTTATGGACATATGAAATCCCAAATAGCCTTGGATTCTTTTGAGGTCGACCACAAAAGCGTTTCTAATCTTGTACTTATTGTACAGTTAAATGCCATTTAGACCAAACAACAGCGTCTAATACTGCTGCTGAAAAACAAAAACAGGTGTAATGGCGTTATCTCCGAAGTCGAACACAGTCTTTCATTCGTTAAATAGAATTTACAACGTGAATATCATTATCAAATGAATCCAGACAAAATGTTATTTCATTACATAATATTATTTCTTAAATATGATAATAGATGACGCTGTAAACCATTTTTTACCTACATAGACAATTTATATTTTAAAGCACTTACTATCAACGTTAACGTGGCAAATTTAGAAATAATTCCAAAGAAATCATGTTAACGAAAGAAAAAATGTCTTCTACTCAAGTATTGACATGATTGTATTTAGTACATAAAAACTTATTACTTAACAACAAGCATGCAATGCCATCTTTCGAGCTATAACTGTAATGCGAGTTAATGTCGTTAGATGGCATTACGCCATATATTTTAATAGAGTGAAACTCTTCGACCTAGTGCGAAAATTTAATTCAATTGTTATTTATTGTACATCCGAATAAATCTTAAGGAACCTTGTAAAAATAATTCTAATATCACTAAATTTGTTTGGATACAAATAACTTTGGGCAAGAAGATAATAATCCAATTTCCATATTAAAAAATATCATTTGGTATGTCATTATCGGTAGCGTACTGTGATGATTCAATCAATGTCATTGTCAATGTGACGTATTTTCCATCAGTCAGTCAAAGAAGTAAATAAACAAAGCGGGAAGGAAAACAAAACGTAATGTAACATAAGTACTTTGGCCGCTTATTCGGTAAGTAAGTATATACCAAGTGTAATATCATAATCGAATTGTGACTGTGACGCTGCCATATATGATTCCATACAATAGAAGTAGATATCAACTTACTCCAGTCCAAGTAAGGAGTTCGTATCTTGTGTATGTACTCCACATTAAAAATAAAGCAGTAACTATTTGTATTCAATTACCAACATCAAGTGAGTCCTATAATATTTAAGCGAAAATATTTTATTTGTTAATGATTGTACTAGCATTGTTTTTATTAAATTACTTGTAAGAAATATACATTATTATAAATTTGTGTTTTTGCATAGTTCTATTGCAAACATGAAATCATGGTGGATTCTCCTATTTATTTTCAAATTTTGTGCGGCAAATCCGACGCCTATAGTCTTGTGGCATGGGATGGGTGAGTGTGCTTTTATGTATTTTATATAAATTAGTATCAAGAATATATTACTGATGTAATGTAAGATAAATATAAATATTTAGCCATTTTTTGATTAGCTAGACCTGTTAAAAAAATGTCATAGTGGTAATAAGTAAATGGATATAAAAGTGGAAGCTGTTTTTGAATTACGAACCAATACTTTTATTATATCTCAGTATAGGATGTTGGGAAATACTAACTCTCTAAGATGGAACTACTGTATCCTGTACAGCCATGAAATAATTTTAGAGTTTAAATTAAGTTGGGATTGCTGTGTAAACGCATTTACACTCATACACTTCTTGCATAAACATAACATAAACAGATGTGGTGCTGCTCCTGAATAATGCCTTATATGCAAGTGAGCCGGGCAACTTATACTTCTGAAAAACTTTAATTGTATTCCATAAGGCATTAAAGTTATTTTGCCAACAGCCCACTTCTAGAAACAATTTCATTTCGGTGTCCCCAAATATCCTTTATTTTAATTATAATTATATTTATTATAATTTCATCCAAAGAGTGTGTTATCTTACAATTTGACGATTGGGTAATTTTGAAATTTATTTTTGCTACACAACTTTTAGGTGATACGTGTTGTTTATCATTCAGCCTCGGCTACTTCAAACAGTTCTTGGAAAGAACTATACCTGGCGTTTACGTCACTTCACTTAGGATTGGCAACTCTGCTATTGAAGACTTTGAGAATGGCTACTTTATGCATCCGAATAAACAAATTGATTATGTGTGTGATAAATTGGCATTGGATCCAAAATTGCATAATGGATTCAATGCCATTGGTTTCTCACAAGGCAGTCAGTTTTTGTAAGTGTCTGTTGAATTTTTTGTGACTAACTTATTTGTCTGCAAAATTTAGATCCCTGCTCTACACTGTGTAGGAATACATCATTTAAAAAGTATTGTTTAAAAATATACTTATCTTAATGTTCTTAACTAATAATTATTTTTATTACTGCTCGGTTTTATATCTTATAACATGCTTGCTGTGTACAAAATTTAAGGTAGATTAATTGGTAGTTGTTGCATTAATGAAGCACAATTCATCTTCTGATGAGAATTTAGTTCTATTTGAAGTTGGTTACAGATAGATTTCCCTATAGCATCAGTTGGCCTTATTTGGTACCTTTTTAGAACAAAAGCACTAATCAGGTGGAATGGCAAATATTCTAGCACCATTTCAATTAAATCATTAATGTATATTTGTCACAGACGAGCCGTAGTACAAAGGTGTGGACATCGTGTAGGGCCAGTAAAGAATTTGATATCACTTGGTGGCCAGCATCAGGGTGTATACGGCTTGCCCAACTGTGGGGCTTTGAAGCATGAGACATGTGACTATGTGCGGAAACTCCTTAACTATGCGGCTTATTACAGGTAACAAAACTGATTGATGGCTCCAAGACATAAGGTTGAAACACTTTTTGAGTAAAATTTTAAAATATATAGAATACAAGTAAATTTGTATTATTGTTTACTATTAAACAAATAGGGTTGTAATGAATTCAAATTCAAATGTTTTATTTCATTGTAAGGTAATTACATACACTAATATATATAAATGTTTTATTTCATTGTAAGGTACAAACACTGATGAACCTCAATGGTACAATGTAAAATCAGTACATCGGCTTCACATGACACATTCATACAATTTTACTCAAAATTTGTGTTCTGAACTTAAGCATAGGAGCCATCGATATATTGTTTTTAGTGTTCTTTTTGTATGATCTTTGATGTAGTAAGTTTAAAACATATGTCAGTGTGTCTGTACTATCTTATTTGATCTATTGTGGATTGATTTAGTAAGCCTAGTCTTGATAGTATGCATAAAATAATCTACCCTTTACTAACTTTACCAATAGACAGAATAAGATGTTGAAATTAATTGATGCATCTATGTTACATATGTATAATGATACTCGCGACTTCTTGTGCTTTGTTTATTATATTAATACTAATTCGCTTGCTTCTCTTCTCGACGGCAAGAATAAACAGCGTTGAACTCGCAGTGTTAATAAAAAATTGCCTATTCGTAACACCTCAATTGTTTTTTTTACATGAAGATATCGTGATGTTTTTTTAATGAAGCATCAAATATTTAGGATGTAAAACATTTTTTTTTTCCAAATCTGTCTAGTAAATTTTGCATGATAAGCAATCAAGGCAAAGTTCTACCATTTTGATTATATACATTAGTATAATTTAATTAATAATTTACTTATTATACAGTTAGAAAAAATATTATCCAGAATATCCAGGATAATTTTCTTGGATAACGGATCGTTTAACTACGGTCGCATTCGGAACTACCAGTAAATTTGAAAAATAATAATAGAATATGGTATATGACAATGAATGCGATAATGGTAACGGTATCTGTGGATTTACATTAAAAAAAATCATCGAACAAAAGTTTTTTAAGTTTATAGTAAATATATACGTACATGCACAAGTGCAACTAAAACTCGATAAAATGGTAATAATTTTAATAATTTTGTACTGTCGTAAAATTAAAAATCTCTTTTGATTTTTATGTGGGTGTTTAGTGTCTTGACTTCATACTATATTTAACTTAAACTGAATGTTAACGTAAAAACGGAATAGTTTCATGAAAGAGCAACAATACAACTATCCAATAAATATCCGAGTTTAAACCTTTGTTTATGAACTCCAGTATCATTGGACTAAAGGTTATCAATTTCTACATAAGTAATGTAATGTAGTTATTTATTTTAGTTCAGATAACTTTATTTGTTATAATATATTATTTTGTATCATTTAACTATATGTGCGATTTCGCGCCAATATATAAATTATTATGTAAGATTAAATAAAAGTATTTCTTTTCATATTTACAATGATGAAAATCTTAAAACTAATTACAATAAAAACCTAACCTAAACAATCTAAAAGGAGTCCAAAGGAGGAGGTTCCAAGAACACTAGCTGCATTCCCGCACTGGACAGCAATCGCAATTCTCTGCGCGGGATATGAACCAGAGATAAGATTAAATTGTATCTGCGATATTGTCCCGTCGTATTTTTACAGGGAGGAAAATTATATATCTGTGCATCCCTCTAGATGCCTATAACGTAACAAATTGTATCCAAGATCTCACGTCAAAAATACAGAATAAAATAAGATTCATACTAAATGGTGAGGTTGTATTTATATTGTATGTTAACAAACAGACAAAAAAGGTGAAAAATACGAGTTTGGTCACTGTATTGACAGTAAAATAAAATAATATGTTTGGCGTACTAATATGCATCTATTACTATATGTTCTTGACATGATATTGTGTGAATGTTAAGGCAAGGAAAAAACTCGTTGCGCATATATATGTACATATTATATACGCAACGAGCTATAAATATACTTTATCCTAATTTTTGCCTCATTCTCAAGGCAAATCTCTAAGATAAGATTCAATTAAAATGGGTCTTTTTGAATCTCCTGGATCCGGGAACGTTCAGACAAACATTTTTTTAAAATGTAGTGTTGATCTGAGTATCAATTACTATTGTGGTTGCTAGATACACATTATTGGAGGCGACCATCTTAGTCCTCAAGAGTAGGAACGCATCCGCGTCCATCCTTAAATAGAACTTCTGTTCTATTTGAGATTGAACGTGGTTGTCCATGGGCTGCTGTGACCACTTAACACCAGATGGCCTGCATGCCCGTTTCTTACTCTTTCGCAATAAAAAAAAAGTGTAGCTGGCAACCGCACCTCTCCAACCTAAACACAATAAAAGCTTAACAGCGGATTAAGAGGGCGGCGGTGGTACCTCCCCGGTCGAACTATAGTTGTCCCACCTTTACACACGCACTGGACACTTCACTTCTTTTACACTTACTGAACATAGTACACTATAACAGGCAAACACTGAATGTGTTTTTTATCGATTACCCCAATGAAAAGGCAGATGAGCTGATGGAAAGTCACCGTCACCTGGACATTGGCAACATCGGAGAAATCTCCTTATGTTTAAGTTTTTCCTCCTTAAATTTTCCTTACTAACATCTATTTAATAAGTTTTACAATAGAAAATATTTTTATAAAAGTTAAGACTAGTAAAAAACTTAGGCTCAGTGTGCAAACTGAATAAGGTATGAATTACCCCGGTAGCAGCGAAGGGATGGCCGATAGACAGGGAGCCGCCCCACGCGTTCCATTTGGCCAGGTCCGGGTTGCCCACCTGCAAGAATACAAACATTCGTATTTGTATAACATCTGACAAGAATAATTCATGACAATCCAAAATATATAATAGGACTTTGAAATAAGAGAATTTTATAAAAAAAAATTGATTTCAAAAATATAAAAACTTCAAATAAAAACTTTTGTTTTTTTAATTTGATAGATGCAACTAAACAAGGGTATTTTTCATTTTTTAAATATTTTTTTACTGTTCATGTCATTATAAATGTGTTTTTCAGACTTGATTAACATTGACTATACCATGATAACTTAAATTCAACAATAATGGTACTTAATGACATTGTTTGAATAAAAATAGAACTTAATTATATACTTACACATGTAGTACATTATTATATAAAATTTTCTATTTAAATATATGACAAGTTTTTAAAATAAAAAGGTTAAATATTATATCGCTTCTTTGCTTCAATAACGTCTTATCTTAAAAAACACAATTTTACAGTAGAGCATTTTTTAACTTACAAAAAATTATTTTACTTAATTGTATATTTTTTTATGTTTATTGTAGATTACGTACAAAAATTTAACACCTT
>DWON01007422.1:0-12943 GCA_018251015.1 Phocides pigmalion okeechobee
CGCATGGGCACGGACTCCCTTAAGATTGTTTAGGTTAGGTTTTTATTGTAATTAGTTTTAAGATTTTCATCATTGTAAATATGAAAATAAAAAATAGTTCTGAAACTACTCCAGCTCCACTTGCTCCCTTAATCTAAGTTATCATTTGTACATTCTCAAAGATGGAAAAGATGTGTGATTAGGAGTTTCTTTCGCCGCATCTCCAAAACACCTTACGAGTCGGTGGTAGTTTATTGACGTTCAAGAAGAGTTTTATAAAAAATCTACTTTGAATAATAAAAATATTTTGATTTTGGTTTTGATATTAATTAAAACTTTGGCTCTATTACGGTGGTACGGTACTCAAAGTCATTTCTACCATCCGGTAGAAAAAGATTAAAGATTAAAGGTTTCCGAAAAAGATTACACAAAAGTACGTCATTAAGCCCTTTTCTGTCTATGCATTGGGTCGGAAACCTACACCTGCGTGGTCCTTTGCCATTTTCCTGTAATATATTACACCCACTATTTCTACTTGTAGTGTTTGAAGCCGTAAGGATGGATTTAGATGGTTGCGATTTTTCCTAGCAGTTCTACATATTGTTTTCTGTAAAAATAATTTCTTAATGCATCTCTACCTGAATAGGCAAAAGAGGAAGGCAATTGAAACACTCAGAGATCAACATACAGCTGAAACAGCCGAACCTAGAATCCCGAAATTTTGTAGATAGGTTCCTTATATAGGGTAGTGGATACGATTTTATCTAGCAGGATAGGAAATTGATTTTCTGTGAACGGGATTTCTTAATTTATACCTATATATGTAAAAGAAGAGAGCGAACAATTGACCTAGAGATAAGCGATGGAAAAAACCGCTGAAACTACAATTTTGTAATTTTGCGAATAGATTCTTTATATACATAGTATTAGTAAGCACTAGGAAAGGATTTTTTGAAATTTGACCCCTAACAAAGTAAAAAAGCAGATGAAATAATTTGAATGTCTTTTATACCTTTAACAGGTTGGCTTTAAATAAACGTAAAGTTTAATAGAGATTAATTATTTATTGCACAGATATATATAAATGGACACATATATATTATGCAAGATATAAAATCTTTATTAGTTTCTATTCAATATGAAGTATAGCATATGTTAAATAGTATTATATTCGAAGCGGGAATGCGGCCAGCGTTCTTGGCACCATGCCGCATGGGCCCGGATTCACTTGAGATTGTTTAGGCTATAGGCTTTAATTATGATTAGTTTTAATATTTTCATTATTGTAATTAAAATGTAAATAAATTGTAATAAATAATATATTGAATACTCAATGAGCGAAATATTTAGGCTTGAAGTAAACCAGTTTTAATATATCATTTAATAAACTAATATGATCGCGGAACTATACTATAGGTGGTAGAGCTATTAGAGCTCGCCCGGGGCGGCACCACCGCCATCCTCATAACCCGTCGTAAAGCAACATGTTCTTCATGTATTGTGTTTCGGTTGGGGAGGTGTGGTTGCCTGATACACATTATTGGAGGCGACCATCTTAGTCCTCTAGAGTAGGAACGCATCCGCGTTCATCCTGAAATAGAACGTCTGCTCTATTTGAGATTGGACGTGGTTGTCCATGGGCTGCAGTGATCCCTTAACATCAGGTGGCCTGCATGCCTGTTTCTTACTCTATCACAATAAAAAAAAACTTAACATTTTGCTATGTAACGGGTACTCACGATAAACAATTTCATTGCCGATATTTCGAGCCAGTTGCATGGTTGGTAATCGGCTAAACTGCGGTGGCGGGGGAAACTATTGACAGGTGTTATTGATTAATCTATCTAACCTACGTCTAGTTCGCAAAAAAACTAGGTTACTAAGATACTATACTAAAGTACTGAGATGTCAAGACAGATTAACTGTCTTATTTATAGCCTTAAAAAATGTTTTTGAGCTAGACTGATTTATGGTTTCTCTGATTTTTGTTACAATAGCCTGTTTCTTTCAGATCTTATTTAAATACTAGCTGTGCCCTAGACTTCGTTCACATGTCCTAATATACAAGTGGTGTTAGTTAAGCTTTATAACATTAGCAGTCTGCCAGTGAAAGTTTCAGCAAAACCGATCCAGCCCGATTGTATTTTATGACTTTAATTTTGTTTTACGGAACCCTAAGTCTTTTATATAAGATTTACATGTAATAACCGGAAATAATTCAACAACCGAGAAGTCCTTGAATACTTGAAGTCCTTTCGCAGCAGGGAAGCGCGTATAAAATTTACTACCAATGGTCACCCATCCGAAACCCACGGCTAACGTCGCTTAACTTTATGGTCTTTTACAATGTAAGCTTCAACATAGATTCAGGAATAGAAAACAAAACATCTATCTAAAACAACTAAAAACTACTTGAATTCCATTCGCAGCACGGGAGCGCGTATAAAATTGACCACCAATGGTCACCCATCCGAAACCCGACCGCGCTTGACGTTGCTTAACTTTATGATCATTTACAATCTAATCTTCAACGTAGCGAAAGCAAAACAAGGATTCAATATTAAAATGAGATTTGCTGCCATAAATTTACGTGCGTGCAGTATACTCTCTTAATCAAATAAGGATTTATATAGTTCATTACTCCCTGCTGTTTACTCCCGAGGGAGTCATAAACAACGCCAAGCGTGTGTTTACAACCCGGAATTAATAAGTTCATTATTTTTTTGAAAAATGTAGACAAAATGTAATACTTTCGTTGAGAACAACGTGTCCGGGAGAGCACCAACAGCATCCCCTTCCTGGTGACATGAGGACTGGTTTACATCTGGCGCAGAGAATTGCGATCGCTACCCAGTGCAAGAATGCGGTTCTTGGCACCATGCCGCATGGACACGAGCTCTCTTTAGATTATTTATTATAATTAAAATAAAAGTTCATTTAGAACATCATAAAACAAATTTTTAAATTCATAGTTTAAATATACGCTCCAAAATTCGCAATTTATGTTTGCTCGGCCGAGAATTGAACTCTGGACTCCTTGTTTTGTAAACAGAGACTGTTGTGCAGATCGAGTCATCACTTTCACTGTTTTTGCATGAATAATAAAAGGTAACGACAGTCGCGTAAGACTTTGAAAGCTCAGGATTCGTTGGTAGCTACGTGAGCTCGTCTACCGTTGGTCAATATTTAGTCGGTTTGCCGCAGTGCGTCGACCTGTGAACTAGAGCTCTCCCAACTCTCTACAGTCTACGAACCGGAATAAAAACATGTGAGCGGTTCGCGTTTAAACTCACATGTTACGAGTAAGCGACAAATTAAACAAATTGAAACCCTCAATCTTTATAAATAAAGCTAAAAATCGATTAAATGCGATTTATAAACACTCATGCGGTAACGCCATATGGCTGCTCGCAGTACATTCAAGCCGATGTGATGAACGGTCGCGCCAACTGAATGTGTTTTTTTAATTCGTGCATTTAAAGTTTTTTTTTTCAAATAAAAATTTGTGATAGCGGTTAGTGACTTATGCCTAGTGCGTTTGAATGCGAAGAATTTTTAATCTGTTTCTAAAAATAAATTTTTAGTCTGCCGAAATGGTAAGTTGGCACATGCCCCCATTTTTTGTTTATCGCGGGTTTTAATAGAACTCAATTTATTATGTTGCATTTAGAACGTCTTTAAATTTAGGTTTGAATTATTATTTAAGAAAACATACGTATGTTCATACTTTTAAAAATATTGTCGCGATAGCTTAAACTTTTCAACTTTTCAATCAAGTTTCTTTTTACCTTTTTTTTTCATTACTGTATGTCTTTATTCTCAACTATGATTTAAATATGCTTAGGCAAGTTATCTAAATACTGGCCGGTGATGATAATACGCACAGATAAGAACGTAATTACTCGCAGTTATCCTAACTTTATTCAAATTATCTACTAACTGAAACCTACTGACACTTAAGACGATTTTAATTAGCAATTTTACATTTCATTTAAATGATTATTAGGAATTTGAAAATTGCAGAAGAAGACTATTACTGTAATTTCTGCAGTCGAATTGCAGGACAATTATTATATTTAAATTATAGCTTGGAAGTCCATTGACATTGGACATCCATGATGAACTCAAGATACTTTTAAGATCAAACATAGATGCGTTGCTACTCTTGAGGACTAAATTATAAGGCATCGTGATTTTATATCATGCAAACTTCCCGATGGTATGTGATCAATACCACTCATGGACATCTGAAACTAACTATGTATAAAATAGCAATTCCACCTAAAATTGATCACAGATGTGTTGCTGCTTCTGAGGACTAAATTAGAACGCTCCGTGATTCTATATCATATAAACGGTTCTCCACGGTTCGATTTGCATGGTTGTTTTTGCCACGGACGTGCAAGATGAGGAATGAACTTCCTCCTGAGGTATTCCTGGAGCCCTATGACATGGGGCTCTTCAAAAAAGGCACAAAAAGAGCTCTCCTTCAAAGCCGGCGATGCATTGGCGATTCCTCTGGTGTTGCAAATGTCCATAGGCGACGGTGATTGCTTTCCATCAGGCAGCCCGTCCGCCTTATCGCTAGGCTCATATATATATATTTATAACTTTCTGATGGTATACGATAATTATCACTCATAAACATCTGAAATCAATTCCATATTAAATAGAAATCTCACCTGTCATCGATCACAGATGCGTTGCTACTCCTGAGGACTAACATAGTCTTGTTAGTGTAACTGAGAATTACAACCGAAGTACCACAATTGTGTCAGGATATCTCTTCCCATTTTGACAGAACATCCTGAAACGAGCTGATAATAATAATAAAACTCATTCTAAGTAAAAAATAGTTGTATAATAAATATTTACTGGTTTACTAGTGGGCTCAGCGGACGTTATTCCGCTCTGAAAAAATAACTAAAAGTCATTTTTTGCAGTAAGTATGGTTCTATTGGATCCAAGTTCAGAAATATCAGCTTTGCATCCGATATCTGTGCCATCTATTGGGTCAAATTGAGAATTTAAACCATTCTCGGATCCACCTGAAGGCACACAAAGAATTTCATTAAAATCGGTCCCAGCCGTTTAGGACGAGTTCAGAGACATACACACGCACAGAAGAATTATATCTCAATTAGATCCAATAGGTGGCACTGAAATTGGATGCAAAGCTGATATTTCTGAACCTGGATCCAGTTAAACCTGACATACTTTTTGCAAAAAATGACTTCTAGATATTTTGTTAGAGCGATGCAACGTCCGCGAAGCACATTATTAAACTGTATATTGGGTAGTGATTATAACCATCAATTTCAGTACAATACACAGACGAAGGAGAAACTTCGATCTAGTTACGGTACGAAAAACTTTAACAAGCTTTTATTTTCACCTGTCGCTCGCTTTAATCAAATATTGCATAATGAAAAGGTCCAAAGAGCTCTCCTTCAACGTCGACGATTCTACCAAATCCGCTGATATTGCTGCTGATATACAGGTATCAATAAGCGATGGTAATTGCTCTCCATAATAACTATATAATCTCCATAATCCACATAAAAAAGTTAAAACAGACCCACTATCAGGATCCGATAAAGCTGAAATTAGGCACATATGTTTGGTTCTTGTGACAAGTCACTATTACTTAAGTGCCACCATTCACCCAATCCAATATGGACGACAAAACATTTTTTCAAAATCATCTATTATTTCTAAATATGCTCAACGCTCATCTTTGTCAAAATTGTTATTTTATAGCAATTGAATAGCGATTGTCGTGTGATAAATTTCTGTCTATGCTCGGAACGATACCACGCAACACGCGTTCTATTTGTTCATCAGTCTTTTGTTTTTTTTTTTCATTCCGCTCTGTACAATCGCTTACGCGTCATTTTTTTCTGTTTTGTAATAACATTAAAATAAATTATAATGTGAAAATTACCACGTTTTGAGTATTTGCGAGCTTCCTCCACCTCCTAAACATAGGTCCTTCGATGTCGGATATATAACAAGAAAAGAAAACGAAAATTTCAAATCCATGTAATAGTAACAAAATACGCGTCGACCAAAGGATACAACTTAAGATTGAAGATTAATACATAATTCTGAAGAATATTATATCAGCCTGATGAATATAACATAAACAATTTCAAATTTAATGCGTGGATGGAGTGATCAGCACCGTGAACAATTCATTTCGAATATTAATACGACAAACGTCAAAGTGCCGCCATTTTATCGTGCAATTGCGCAGTATTTTTTACACGTCAAAGTTTGCCTGTCCGAAAGTAAGTGCTCTTAAGCAAAATGTCCACCAATCAGATATTCGTTGCGCTAGACCATGTGAAAATTTGTTGGTTTACATTTTTATCGTATATCACTATATGCTGCTATAGTTCTTTCATTTTAAGAATGACATTTGACACTCACGTTTTATACATAAAAGGGTGTATTTCGAAAATATAGGGTTTATAGCGGTCAATTGGATAGCAACACATTTTGCCACAACACACCCTTGTCTTTTCTTGAAGTCGATTAAAAAAGTAAGCTGTTTGTGGTTGTATTTACTTTATTCGCTTCACTGGCATTTTTTTGTTTTATTCGTATATCTGTTGACAGTATCTGAACGATCTGACAGAAGTATCACTTGTAAGTAATATTTGCGTTCTGGTGGAAATATACGGTTAAAATTTCATGTACATATAACCATCTTAGCGAGTAAGCTTGGTACCCAATTTTAATTATTTGGTGTTTGAGCTGTAATCTAACCAATTTTAATTCTTATGTACATAGTTTTTACAATAGGGGCAAAACATATTACCTTGAAAATACGTTTATGCGAACGTAAACATTTTTTTGTGTTATTCTGTTACTTTATTTCATTACGATATTCGTGTCATCCATGAAAAAATGGTTCAAAAAATAGTTGTCTAAACAGTTTATGAAAAAAAATCTATGGTCATATATAAATATATTTTATTCTCAAGAAGGTATCGACTGGTAGGTCAGTATAAAATAAAATGAGGTAATTAACATTTGTCTTTCTGCGTCACATAATTAACTATGAAAATTCGCTTCTATACGCATGAACATTACTTATTAGAACATAGTTTTGTAACAAGCATGCAGATAGACACACATTGTAGGTTTAATAAAGAATTTCAATTAGACTCTTTGGATACGGAACTTAAAGAAATATAGATTATTTACGATAAAATGTAAATATTCCGGACAATGTGTACTATTTATGTTGGAAGAGTAGCTAACGACCGTGCATACTAACCGATATAAAATGGTCGCTGCGGCTGAACATTCACAGTCTACAAAGCGGACTGAAATCTTGTCTATGGTTGTACTGAGGATTGAATCTGTCGCCTCGCTTGTAAGTGTAGCTGGCGACCGCATCTCTCCAACCGAAACACAAGAGTTGCATCACGGCGAATTATGAGGGTGATGGTGGTTCTACCACTTTTTACGTATTTTTAGAGATACAGGCTATGCCTAAAAGGACCCAGCAACCACGCTTCGCCGACATAAACAAAATAATTTCATGACGGTCAAACGGATTATGAGGGTGGCCATTGTACCTCCTCGTTATTATCACCTATATATATATCTATAAAAATTATGAAACAAAGTCCCCCGTCGCTTTTCTGTCTGTTCATGATAAACTCAAAAAGTATTGGACGGATTTTCTCACAGTTTTCAACAACAGGTAGAGTAATTCCTGAGGAAGGTTTAAAAGCATAATAAATTATGATTTTTGTAAATTGGGCGGGAAAAATCTATAATAACTGGATGCGTGTACGCGTAGGTCGTTTCACGATTTTAGAATAATGTAAAATAAACGCTGACGAAGTCGTGGACACAGCTAGTTTTAAATAATACATGTTCCGAACCCCTAGTAATCAGATATACAGATAATATGTACAACGTATAGATTTGATAAAAGTTGTATTTTATGAATTAATTTGAATATTCATATTGCATACGCAAAACAGTTCGTTGTTATCTCTTTATGGTTTGCTAAACACTGCCGTTTTTTAATTAAGGAATACAAACACGTTATGCATTGTTAATTATGTCGTTATATTTCTAATATGATTTTCTCTTTGAGTCATTATTACGATTACCGCATATTACCATAATTATAAATTTATATGGCAAAAAATGCAAAAGTATAACATACTCGTAGGTAAGTATCAAGTTAGGTAGAAGTGTAATGCGATCGGGGAGATGCCATTGCTGCTTTCGTAAACCATCGATAAGCAATTCTTGTATTTAGGTTGGGTAGGTTGAGCGCGGGAAAATTTATAAGTAAGGCGGCCATTTTACTTTTCAGGCATACCACCGCCCCTAGAAAAGCTTAGATAGGATTGAAATTATTTGATGTTGTATGTGGATGTCCATGGGCTGCAGCGTATACTTAACATCAGATAGCTTGCATGGTTGTGTATTACTCTTCTCACATATATATTTTTAATGATAAATAAAATAATTCATTGGCAGAGCGTAAATACGCCATTGCCATTAAAGAAAAAACTATTTTCCTTGTGTCACATTTTTTAAATTAAAAAGACTGCTCTAGTTGCTTTACATTCTAATAATTTGACCGTTATGCTCTTGGGTCATTAAGAATAACAACATAGATAGAAAATTGCTAATAAATATTATTAGCACATGTTATTAATGTTTTAATTTACATAATAGGTGTAATTCTATCAATATTATAATGCAATGAGTTTCGAAATCCATTTAATATTTGACCTTGCTATCTTTACGAAGATTAGTGGCTTGCACAAAATTATTTACATACAATACCACACACGCACACACACGTACACACACACGCGCAGACGTGCACTAAAATGGATACAAAAACAATGAAATGTAAAACTAAATGTATAAAAATGTACAAGTAAAAAAGCTTTTGTACTATTATGTATGTAGTAAATTATTTTAAGATACAGAAGAGCTAGGCGTCCTGGCACAGGTGTATATTTACTTAAAAGGACGCCTAAACAATGGATATATTTGTGTACAATTGTCATATATGAATAAACATTTTCTATTTTTCTATTCTATAATAACAACAAATGTGACTAGTCTGAATTTTAAAGTAGATATTATAATGTACAACTATGTATTGATAAATCGTAGAACTGTAGTTCGATCGGGGAAGTACTATCGCTGCCCTCAAAATCCGCCGTAAAGCAACTCTTCTGTTTCTGTGTGACTGATTATAATGAAAGCCTGAAATAAACTATCTACAGGAGTCACTATTTATGCGGCATGGGACCAATAAGTCTGGTGCACAATACACGAAGCCCTAAAATATCATGGTATGGGCGACGTGGGTAGATCGCTTGCTTGTTTTGAATGTATTGTAATTGGTATTGTTAGTATTCAAAGCTCGTACGAGTCGACAGCGGGTTGAAATAGGTTATGTAGCTATTTGCGATTCGGCGTATTTGCATGTACTACTCAGCCTGTCTGTCAGTAATGACAGCTCGGTACTATAATAGTCAGTCTAACCAAGTAGCAGATAATTTTGTGCATAGAGATTTTTTATGTGAGAAGAGTAATAAACGAGCATGCAAACCACCTGATGTTAAGTAGTCGCAGCCCAAAGACATCCACGTACAGGACCTGAGGACTTAGATGCTTGCCTCGCTTCAAAGTATAGCCGGCAACTGCACCTCTCCAACCGAAACACAAGTAATGCTTTACGGCGGATTATGAGAGCGGCGGTGGGATCTCCCCAGTCGAACTATAGTTCTCTCACTTTGAAATTATACATAGAATGGGGGAGCCAGAATAAAATGTGTCCATTGAAAAAAATGAGAAAGTAAGTGATTCTACCTCTCTGTCTCTCTTTTCTTGCGCGTGCGTAGTGAGCAACCGTAATTTTTACTCCAATGCTGATGATACGTTTTAATTTAGTTAGTGGAATCAAATATATTTTGGAAAATTTCAAACTACTTTTCCTTTTCCATAAAAACGTATAAAAAATCATTTTGAAGGTGTGCTAAAAATATTCAAAGTATTTAAGTTAAAAACGCGCCATGGAATTTCTCTGCGCATGTGATTAGAGTATGGGTTTCTTATCTTCCCTCTCTTATTATTTTTTGGACTCTAGCTCCTGACTATAGCTCCTCTACTCTATGTATAATAACACTATGTTTCTATGTCCGCAAACGTTAATGTTAACTTTGTCAAAAGTCATTTGATCGCATGCCACTTGACGGTTATTTAATGCCTCGTTCTGATTGATTGAAAAGAAAATTACAAATACTGGCCACCAATCGTTGGCTAATATCTTTTTTACGTCATAATTCTGTGTTGGTATAGATCGTACTATTTAAAAACGACGAACATTTGACACTTTTATATAGTAAAAAATAAATAAGATATTTGTTTTTTTAATATAAAAAATAAATTAAATTTTGCGTCTTGTAGTCATTAATAAAGATGAAATGCTTATTAGTAGTCTGACGTCACCCCGTATACCTGCGAACATTACATAAGCAGTCAATGTACCATAACTTTAATCAACTTGTGACTTACACACTACTAAGTAATGAAAAGCAGCGATACATTATTTAAATTGCTAAATTGTGTTGCATTTTGCATGTTGGTAAAACTATAGTACCACGGGGGAGGTACCATTTGCCCTCATAATCTGCCGTAGCAGTTATGTTTCGGTTGGAAAGGTGCGTTTACCGGCTGTCTACACTTACAAGCGAGGTGACCGTCTCAGTCTTCAGGAGTAGCAACGCATCTATGTACGTCAAGCAGGACTTTAGGCTCATTAGAGGTTCGATGTAGATGTCCATGGAGCGTATAGACCATTTAACATCAGATAATCTGTGTGCTCATTGTTACCTATCATAAAAAAATATAGATAAAAAATTGCCGCGCAAAAGGTTTTCTACTTGGTGGTCATATCATAGATAATACAAAAGACAAGTAAAAACTGCAGCTGTTTAAGTGTTACAGGAGCATTATAACAAATCAATATTGAATATTTTATAATTGAATATAAGATAATAGTTACTTCAATAGATGTCAAGTGGTTCTTGAAAGTGTAGTGTGCGCACACTTCAAATTTCTCTCCACAAATCATTGAGTTGAAATTATTATTATTATTATCATCAATAGGTAATTATATGGGACATGGACAGATGCGATCATCGACCTTATTGACTCTTTACACAAAAAGTTTTATCTATTACATAAAGTTGTAGGTCCTTGTCTATGCTTTTCCATTAAATGTAAAATTTTATTTGTCATTTTACTAAGAATTACTGTCAAAATAAGATTGGAAAGTAGATGAAAATCTCTACATAGTCTACAACTAAGTCACTTTCCGCCGTCTGTACGCTTATCTTTCAAATTATGCATCTGCTTTTAATGCCAACTATCATTAAAGAGGAACGTTTGTATATTTAGAAGGAACATATACATATATTATAGTAGTTTTTTATCGTAAGGGAAACTCGGACCGGGTACATTCTGCCATAGGACCCACGGAATGTTATGTCGGACTCTAATCAACTCAAAACCTGACGGGTGTTCCACTGCTCCAAAGCCGGGCGGACACTTCCGCACTAATGTCATGTCGTAAATGCACTCGTATGAAGTCGGGGCATGTCGCTAGTTTAAATATAATTTGTAAAACAGACGTGAGGTAACGTATATACGTATATTTTTATAATTTTCTTTTAAATGCAATGCAACTGAGTGAAAACACTCAATGAACCCATGCATGGCTTGTGTCGTGGAATTCATGGCCCATCGTGCACCAGCCTGGCTTGTTGAGCAGCCTGCAAAAATATTGGTCGTTGTTAGACAATTATATTGAAAAATGTTTGACGAAAGTAGTTGTAAGTAGATATTGAAAATGTTTGATCAGCATAATAATTTTTGTGTCAAGTGCTAATGAACTGCGGTCAATGAGTGTGAAACCATGTGTATGTTATACCTAAGTAGCATAGGACGTTTATATACTTTTGTCAAATAAATAAATGTTATTCGTGAGCATCTATTGCAAAGTAAAATGTAGTAATTCCGCTTAAAAGGGGGGTCCTATTCCTTTGTTGTACCTTTTCGTTTGTAGTACCTTACCTTAACTGTTTTTACCTTACGTTACCTTAATTTACTTACCTTATAGTTTGGTATACTGTGCGTATGTTAATTGTGATATTTTTAGTTAATTTAGTCTTGAATACCCTACATATATTTTTTTATTTTTTACCTTAGTCGTCAGAAGTAACAACGTACCAACGTCCGAGCTCAGATAGGATTTCAGTCGTTTGTAGTTGTACTTGGATGTCTATGGACTGCGACTACTTAACATCAGGTTGTTTGCATGCTCGTTTGCTAGTCTTCTCACATAAAAAATATGCAGTACATTTAGAGCGGCATAAATATTTTCGTTTCGTCTAATCACCCGTAAGCTGAATAAATATTTTCTTTTTGGCAGTTCTTCCTACCTTTATCGCCTTTTAACATCCCTTTTATTCAAAATGAATAACCGGTTTACGGTGTGTTTTATCACTTTCCCAGAAGTTTACTGCGGCTAATTTATAACACTCCATTCGTCTGAAATGACCCTACAGATTTTATCAACTGGCCTTGCTAGAAAATATATTAAGTTACATAGAAAACATAAGGTCAGTCACGTAAAAGGTGAAATTCTTGAAACAATTTTCTATTTTATGGGGTGTTGTGTTCTCTTGCCATTTTAAATTAAATTATATTATGAGTGGATTCTGATTTTTTTATTGTGGAAGAGTAAGAAACGGGCATGCAGGCCACCTGAGTGACCAATATTAAGTGGTCACTGCACCCCATTGACAGCCAATCTCAAATAGAACAGGATCCTATTTAAGGATGGACGCGAATGCGTTCTTACTCTTGAGGACTAAGATGGTCGCCTCCAATAATGTGTATCCGGCAA
>DWON01007423.1:0-12943 GCA_018251015.1 Phocides pigmalion okeechobee
ATTATGCACACACTAATAACATTTCCCACCGATGCAAAGAAATACAAAGCCAGGCGTGCTTGCCATACAAATGATTTATTTTACTTTAATGTTATTTATTTCATAGATTAGATTCGTTCAGGGATAGCGTATGGTTAACATTTCAGCCTCTTATACACATGTGTGCAAGTCTAATTTCGTGGCATGTTAAATATATAGCATGTACGTATATCACTTATTTTAATGGAGAGAAAAATATCATAGTGAGGAAACTTGCCTTCTTAAGATTTCTCCAAAAAAGTTCTCAAACATCTGTGTCTGCCACTCCGCACTTGGCCAGTGGTATTTGGCCTAATCCTTCTCATCGTAAGGGAGGCCCGTGCTCAGTAATGAAATACTATGATATTGACATCATCAATATCACTCTAAAGATAACTATAATTAATCTCCAAATGAGCTGTTTTACAGTGAATATTTTTCCGAAAATTTTACTCTAATTGTTTTTATATGAATACGGAAACCAATTCCACATTTTTTGAAAATTCAAATTAAAATTGACAAACATTTTATTACTGCATCACATGAAGATGATCTGATTTTTTATGTTTCTTTTAGTTTTATTATGTAGTCCGTAGAATGACAAATCCACAAATTTTATAAATCTTGATTCACGTATGGACCTATGGAGATATGTACCAAAAATATATCTATGTCGTAACATGTTTTATATAAATGAATAACATTATTGGTAATCTCTTGTGAAAAAAATCCTTTGAATTACATAATTACCCTTAAATTACTCACAGACTGACATCATACAATGATGCACTGAGGAAAAAATGTTGATAGAAATACTAGATTCCAGATGACATTCAAATTACGCAACCGTATACCTAATTGTAGACTTCACCTTGAAAACATTATTTATATAATAACAAAATTGTAACTGATCGCTCCTATACGCATACTACACATGTAATACTCTTTCATTTAAACGTGGGAGAACTATAGTTTGACCGGGGAGGTAGCACGAACTGCCCTCATAATCCGCCGTAAAGCATTACATGTGTTTCGGTTGGAGAGATGCGGTTGCCGGCTACACTTTGTAGCGAGGCGACCATTTTAGTCCTCAGGAGTAACAACGTATCTATGTTTGAGCTCAGATAGGATTTCAGTAGTGTTCGGGTTATATGTGGAGGATGTCTATGGGCTGCGACTACTTAACATCAGGTGGTTTGCATGCTCGATTAATACTCTTCTTACACACACACAAACACACACACACACACGCGCGTATGTGTGTATGTAAAGATAGAGAGATGCATAATTATGTACGTTGGTAAAGATAATGTTCCTTATACGTGTTCAATAACCAGGCACCTTAACGACTAATAACGGCATCAACGCAGCAGCCATAAATTAGTAAACCCATAAAGTAAATGTAATTACTTTAATGTTCTCAAACTTTGACCCTTTCTTTTTAACTACAGAAGGGTGAAGCGTAAAAACAGATGTAGTAGACATAAAAGTTGTAGATAAATCAAAATAGCCCCAAGCCACGTGTAAATTACGTTTTAAAACTGGGATGTTTAGTTCAGTTACGTAAAATAACATGGGAATGATTATCTATACTAATAATAATAATAATAACATTTATTTCAGATTTGATAAATCCATATTTAGTTAGTGTGTTAGTAACAATAGTGTTTATTAACGTATCAATAATATAATTTATTAATTGTGTACAAAAAAATCAAGTAATATTTCTTACTTTTAAGGATATTGGTGGTAGCTACAATTTTATGATTGGAATTAATGTTACCCACATTCATAAAAATATTTTTATTTGAGATGAGTAGCAAACGTACATGTAGGGCATTTGATATTATGTGGTCGCAATCTCAAATAGGACTTAAATCCTATCTTTTTTGTATATAGTTGCGTTGCTACTCGTGAGGTATAAAATGGTCGCTTCGGTTGTAAGCTTAGCCGGCAACCACACATCTCCAATCAAAACTTATTCACGGCGTTAAAATTTTCCGACAGTCAAAGAAAGTTCCCTATTTTATATGGAGTTTGGTTTTTTATGATAAAAATCAATACGAAGAATAGTCATCAGATAATTAGCAATGTTTTTGTGAAACTGTCATTGCGACACATTGTCACTTGTATATTATTCTTTAAAAATCGGCACGTGTCCATTATGGGCACGAGTGGAACGAGAAACATTGGGATGATGAAGGTATAAATGTCTAATTATAACCCCGATAGAATTTCATACTTCATTAAACTACGAAATGGTCTCCATAAACCATGAGACAACCATGTCACCCTATAGGCACGTGTAGACTAAAAGGCAGGAAGTTCACCATAACCCATGTTTACGGCGTCTGTTTCCAGCTAAATTTAGCCGCACCTGGTAAACACGGGCGGTGTCAGATTGTTGCGGCGTGCACACATGGACGAATTAATTCATTCTGTAAATTAGGATAGTGTAATCTTAGTTAAAGATTGGTATGTTCACTTTTGTAATTATCCGTACAAAAATTTAGTACCTAATCCGAATATTCGATTTAAATTATTTAAATAAGCATTTATAACGCCTCTCATAACATTTAATCGTTCGGGAAAGTTTAAAATTAGGAAATAGAAATAAAAATAAAACAAAGTAGATTCTGGAACAAAAAGAAAGCATCACTTAAATACGAACAAAAACGGAAAGATTAAACTAAATAAATAAGAAACACAATTGGTTGGGACGAACGGTACAACAGATGAACGAAACAAAATGAGAAGTTATTAAAGAAGTTAAGATAAAATAAATATACAGTATCGTTGTAAAATACTTATGTAACCAAACAGAAAGATCATTCTAAACATCCGTATCTCGCCGATTTGACTTAAGGAAATGGTAACTCTATGTTACGGAGTGTGAACGTAAAATTGGAAACTAATTATATAGTTGAATTTAGTTTTAATTACTTTTAGTTATAAAATGCATTTTTCTGAATTCTAAATAAGTGAAGGTTCTATATTAAATGGTAGATACAATTCACTGAAAATGTATAAAACAATTAGTTGAGTGAATTGAATAATTGAAACAAGGAAAGCGCTCGAGCGTTTAAAGTAGTAGTAACTTTATTTTTATTACTATTAATAACGGTAGATAAACAATACAGATCGATTGTATCTTGTAATGCCTGTTTTCAAAGTTAAAAGTGAACGAAATCTGTAACAACAGGAACTTCCGTAAGAACTGATTACGGAACTCAAACTATTTATTGACTCAAGAATTAGACCTCTTCCCACCGATGGTCACTGACTAGTTGACGAGGAACAAATAGCAGTCAAACACACCCACCCCTTCCGGTGTCTAACGGATCGCCGGCCCCAACGCAGTTAAATGCAAATGAACTATTATGTTTTAATTTTAATGCAGTAGAGGTTAACTTTCAACTTCAATGAATTGAATAGCAGATGCAATGACCAGATAATGATAACGAAATTGGATTTTTCTCATTTTGATGAATTTTTGCCCACAACTTCGCATAAATCGAAATTATAATACATTTCAATAAATCACATGCAGCTCTATATATTTAAAGCAAATCTAATCGATATATAATACAAAATTTCATATATATTGACTTGTAGTGGTGAAATTTCCGATATTTATTTACACTATACAAAGAATCTAGCTGAAAAGTTTGTATTCTAAATTCAGCGGTTAATGCCATGCGGTTTTTGCTAGGTTGTCAGTCACCTTACTCTTTTATTTATATAAATTGTAAATTAAGTTTATATAAATGCAAAATACCTTGCTCAAAAAGCTAAAAGAACATTTTTAGATCTATAAATTGTTGACAAGTTCGCAGCATCGTGATTTTGACTGCTAATTTTACGTTAAAGATGAAAACGTGATCACACCAGAAATGCCAAAGATTTCAGTACTAAGGCACCTGTGAGAAATATCGAAATCGTGACAAATTAAACGCCCTTATAAACCTTGTAAAGATCCATAAAATTATCTCTAATACGATAAGTCAAGAGGCAATCAAAAAAGGAGGAATGCTCGAGGTATTTTTAAGAACTGGATACAGAGGTGAAATAAATAGAATTTTAATTACTGAAATGTCTACTGATGAAGATTCCATGACTTTGGAGGAATTTATTTTAAATTTCGATGACGCTAAATTCCAAACAAATCTTTTGGGTGATTAAGATAAACTAACTTATTAAAGGATTTTTCCACTTGCACATAACTTTGCATAAAATTTTGAATCGATACTTATAATAACTTTTCGCAACATTATATTAAATACATTCACGAGATTTATTCCATATTAAACATTTGGTTGTAAAGTATGTAAATTTGGAAAATTATGAAATATGTTGTATATATTGGAAATTTGAAAAATTATTTTTTGAAGAATTATCGATCCGTGCACAATTCTGTGCTTTTTTGTTGTTGATATAGTATATTATGTTAAGAAAAAGCGTATTTCGCCATTTTTTCGATATATTGCTAATGATGTTATTGCCTTCCGACACTTGATCTATTGCAACGTACTTTTTCTGCAATAGCTTAGTTCAAAGCGGACACGGGTTGAAAGAATACTTACACTGCACTATTGTTAAGAATTCCCACAATGTAACCGACGGGTTTGCGGTAACAATGCCAAATGTTTACGTAATCTGCATTGCTTCCATCTACGTGGTCAAAGACAGCGACTCTTCGATCTTATTCCCTGAGCAATAGAGTTCAAAATGTTGTCACTGTTGAGGCGACGACAGATTACAACATAAATCATGAATGCTTAACGTCTTCATAATTTATGTACAAGATATCTTGTAATATTTTGGCAGTTTACTCAACTATTGGAGAATATCACAAAGGGACCAAAGTCAAAAAACAGAGTCATTGTACTTCAGTGGCATGTAGTTGCGTAACGAGTCAGAAATCAGCATTGTATTATTAATTATAGAATATAATGAATTAGTCACTGATAGAGTCTCTTGACGTATAATAGTAAAGCGAGCGGTTGAGCGAATTTGTTTCGTAACTGGTTAGGGCTACTCCCAAATTTGATCTGCCTTCGAGCAGCCTTCGCTTTAGACTGTTTCTGTGTTTCTGCTACACTTAAATTCGCTATTTTATATAACCCGAAAGAAATACAACTACATATTTCATTACAAACTTTTTCGACAATCGAAAGGCGCGTGTATGGAATGCGCGTAAAATTAAAAACGTTATAAGTTTAGATTGTATCAGGGTTGTTTCCACCGCCGATGGCCTGTCCTGTTTCGGAGAATATAGTTTGGTAGTACGAACGTATAATTATTATTCCGACACAGATCTTTTATCGAATTTGACCTCTTTGCTTGACCGATTAACTCTCAACTTTTAACTTATGTTTCTTGACCATATATAAAAGTATGCAGATACTGTTATATTTTGCTGTAACCCTTCTTATGGTCTACGTTGAAAGACTCTTCCGAAAAAATCCTTAATATGAATTCGATCTTATAAAGCAAGAAAACTATAATACTAATAATTCTAAGAATACTAATAATACTACTATAACTATAATACAAGACGTCTGTCGTAATTATACATAGAAACGAATATGCAAATACGTACGATTAAATGTCAGATACTCTTCTACTGCAGGGAAATCTAATTGCTGAATAGTAATTTGATAACTACGAACAAAATCTCCGTGAGGAAACTTAGATGTTTGTGAGTTATCCAATCCTTCTAAATCTGAAACGATACTTGTTTACAGTAGCCGAAGTATGAGTATATGATGAATGGCAATGAGGAAGCATGAATGAGTAACAATTCTGACGCTGGAACAGAACGGTCATCGGAAAGGCTATTATTTAACACGAGAGATTACGGTGGGCGTCGCCTAGACATGACAAGATTCTTTTTTGAACTATTTTGTAATTAATCTACCAGAGTTCAATTAGTAGGGGCTTCATTTATTTGGATTTTATTGAAATTTTACTTTACTGGGATTTGTAGAATTTTCTAGAAGTAGTATGATTAAATTAGATCAGATTTTTTTTATTTCACGTTAATATTATAATTTTTTTGTATAAGGAGATTCATTTTTTACCTATATTATTTTTATCTGACTTTTTCACAAGAAGAGTAATATTTCACAAAGTCGAAGTCAACGCCCAACCTGTAATCTCAACCATTGCAGATAATCGTAGAACCATAGGATACGAAGTATTGTATCCTTGCACGTGATAAAATTACGAAGTATCTATATTTATATTGTGATACATTTCATGTGTAACATAAACCATGAACAATTAACACTATTTCATTCTAGGACGTTTCCACTGCAGCTAATACTCTAGTGGTCACTGATAAAGCTTTAACATATCCAGCAAGGTACAGGAGGTAAACCCATAACCACATGAGGCGATCCTGGACAACAAATCTATTACGAGGACACTATTTTAGATTTTTTTTCAGAGAAAGCATGATATAATCCCGATAATAAAGTGTAAATCTTATCCCAGTAATATTCAAATTACATTGGTTTAAAAATTTACAAATGTACAATCAGAGATGAATGCAGGCAGAGTAGTGTCGGACAAAATTTTAGGATTCGGTAGAGAAGTTACTAATTAAGAGACCTTTATAAAATTATAAGGGACAAAGACGAAATCGCGTTGAATGTTACAGTCGTGTTACTCTGATGTCATTTGTTGGTTTTTGTAATATATTTTTTGAGGTACAGGATATTCTCGATTTCTTTACTTTGACTACAGAACCCCTCACTGTACGTGATCCGACAGACACTTGACAACTTTTCGGTTATAAGATAATCGCCGTGGGCGTCACCTTGACATGACCCGAATGCACGATGGTGTTATCTCAGAAATTAATTTAAAATCCCCAGCGAACACTTTAATGCTTTTGTTTTCGTCATTTATAATTGACGACGCGTCTCGTTTCGTTTTGAGGTTCTTGACTCCTGAGGAATGTAGTCACATTCAGTTATGAAAACCTTTGTTCGGTCCGTTTATAAATATTGTTCCAAATTACAATTCGGACCTCTCAATAAGTTAAAGCTTTAGTTACTAAATCAATTATGTCCATGAAAACACTAACAGGCGACAGTAATTTTCGTACACAGTCTTGAAAATACGATAATAATTAAACTCCCAGTTAGAATTGTGTAATGTTTTGTGTAATATGTTAAAAATAGCGAACGAAGTTGCAATATTTCTGATATAAACTGGATCTTCACTGCAACCCTTGGACATTAAGTTGGTAAATCTTCAACTGTAGCTATGCATTTTTGATCAACTGGATTTGCTATATCTATAGATTTTATTGTAATACCTCCTTCTGTATTACCAGAAATAGATAGAGCGAAATTATACAGAAAATTACTATAATTTTTAAATGCCTACATTATAGAAGATGGGAGGTGGAAAATATATCCATAAATCCACATTCACATTTCAAATATGGATCCCAGTAAACTGAAACAAATTTGACGGCGCTGTTTCCGACCACCAACCGTATATCTACCTACCACTTTGTATAAAAATAAGGCAATGAACAGACAAGACAAACGAAACATTTGCCATACTTTCAATACAAAAACAGATCAGAGATATCGAATCATATGCGTGCTAACTAATAGACCAATTTGAGGTCGTAATACAATTCGTGGAGCAGAACACTAGATACAATTTGTAGGGCACTACCCTCACATCGAACGTATATCAAATCGAGGCATATTCGCTTAGAACACATTCACCGTGCATGATTTCTATGAACTCCTGATCGGTGGACACAGCAAAGTGGACCTTGATCACTCACAATAGACACCGCTTTCCTTTGAAAGTGATAGTACATCATTGATAAGAACAGAAAATTATTATTGGCCTGGTTTCCTAAGTGATTTATACTGCCGCTACTGGGTATTGAATAGAATATTACGTTTAAACGCAGCAGGAAGTTGCTTGTATATCAACTTGTTCCGATTTGGTTTCCACGCCGCATTTTGGAAGTAATCGTGACTGCGAAGAATAGGCTTCATTACGTGGAATCAGAGCGTCATACAAATATTTCCTGTTTCTAACCATAATTATTGTGAACAGTGAAGTTCTGATAACAGTAACACATTCTGTACATGTGGTTTTTCGGATTGGCAATTATTATAAACAAACGCATTTCTCAAAAAACAAATGTGTAGTACACTTGATTTTTCGGATTGAAAAGCTGAAGAATTGATGAAGAAGTGATGACATGTCTAAGGGTAACAGTCCAGAATCCTTTAATATATTTAATGCCGATTATAGCACCAGAACTGATGATCAAATCTAGGACAGTATTTACGGTTCTGAGTGTGTACTTAAATAGAGTAGTCTCGAGACTCCAAAAACCTTACCCGTAAAGTCGTGACCACTCTTAAGAACTCTTCCCAAGTCTCTTTTCCCAAGACGTCCCAGCTTCGTAATAGTTATAAATAACTAACCAACGGTTCTTTTCAAAAGAATTTCTCACGATATCTATCCAGAAGGCGACACCTATGTTAATTGTTTAATCAATCAATTGTTTCGAAGAATTGGTCTAAAGATCAGCAGATCTATCAACCTTGTTCGTTCGCATGTACTACCAGGTACCCTCACCGGAATGCCAGTCAAATCTATTTCTAATTAATCTGCAGCCCACAGGCTATTTTCGCGTACAATACATCTGCCAACTTTCACGACTACAGTGCTAATTTATCATAAGCTACGGGCTAACACTAGATAGAAATCAGGGTATTTAGGTCTCTATGTTTTATGTGGTACTTTTTTACTGCAATACTATTAATAAGTCCTTAATGAATAGCTTTGGTCTTACAATCTGGTCGTAATTAAGGCATATAAATAAACTAGCGACCCGTCCCGACTTCGCACGGATAACAGAGCATATATATGGGACAATTTTGTCTGTCACAGTGTCACATCAACTTGTATCGCGTCGGTGTGATCGCTTGAATTATTTTGTTGCGCGTATTTTACTTTCAAGATAACTCCTCAGATAATAATTTATATTGCATGTTGTAAAGGGCAATTACTATTGGAATGAAAGTATTAAGCTATTTTTTCATTTAATAAGGATCAAATTGCATCCGTCTAAGTAGCTTTCCTATCAACACATTACTTGTAATCAACTTCTCAAACATTAAAATGTGTATCCAAAGCTATTCTTAAAAGATGACATATGCCATCGCGGACTTTCCTATAATTCAAAAAGCGACTTTATTTTATACTATGTAGAGATATAATGGTAATTTCAAATGTTGTAAATAGCAATATATGTCATTTACGTAAGGGATATAGGCTATTGACCTGACAAATTGACTGTAGGCTTGAAAAATACAGCGGGAAACCCTTAACGTCCGAGTCGTCGTCAAGGTAAAGGGGGCCTTAAAAGCCTACTGGATAAATAAAGTGCTTTATTCCCGTTTAAAATTCCTTAAAAGTTACTCACGATTAACACTGTAATTGCCCGATATTTCGAACCAGTTGCATGTCTCGTGGACAAATAAATAAATTTTTGCATTGTTTCTTTAGATTTTCTTACAAAATATGACTAAAAATGTTTTTTGTTGCTGAAATAATTACATAATTATGTTATCAATATCACCGGCTAACTCGCACGCTGTCGTCTGCATAAGGTAATTTGCGAAAACAATAACAAAAGAAAATAAATAATCAGCATGAAACTGCATTTCTTATTCGTGACAGAAAGAGCACATTTTAAACAAAACAAAAGCATCTTTTGAACTTAAAACATGTTTAATTTATAACATTTAATGAATGAACATCAAGCTTGTTTAAAACATGACATTAAAACAACTTCATTAATTCATTTAAAATAAATTCATTGTTCCCTTTGATGTCATTTCCACCAACAGACGTTTGTAAACAAAAACGTTAAGGCTTAAGATTATTCTTAAATGCAGCTTAAGAAAACATGATTTTAGGGTTCCTCAGT
This sequence comes from Phocides pigmalion okeechobee, assembly GCA_018251015.1. Taxonomy (NCBI): domain Eukaryota; kingdom Metazoa; phylum Arthropoda; class Insecta; order Lepidoptera; family Hesperiidae; genus Phocides; species Phocides pigmalion. Next base: position 10,001 of record DWON01007423.1, read on the forward strand.
AAATTCATGTACAAACTAATTGATGTTAAGTGGCAAACAGAGCCCAATAACATATCCTAATGCTAGAAGAGTAGCAAACGAGCGTACAGGATGTGATGTTAAGTGGTCGCTGCAGCCCAAAGATTTTTACATCCATCAAAAAGAACTAAAATCCTATTTGAGTGAGTAAATAGATGTGTTGCTGCACCTTAGAATGAAGTAGTCGCGTCATTTCTAAGCGTAACCAGAAATTACATCTCTTCAACTTAAATATAAGAGACAGTGGAGCAGCAACAGAATCCCGGTTCTACCAACAGTACAGATATTGACATTTTACTCTAACAATAACCATTACTGGGAGAGGCTTTGATCCAAGATGTGTTGCCTCTCTACATTACTTATATTATCACCTTACGTGTGTATACTCGACAATACTGTAGTTTTAGTCTTGTGCCTGTATCTTTCTTTCAAGAGCCTTGCAAAATTAGAGTTAACACAAGACAAAAAGTGAATATTTATTACTTTCTTATATGTCTACAGTTCTTGAGATGTGTTTATCTCTTCTAAAGTTGTCAACTTGGCGCGCCCCACAGCCAACAGCTCATTCCACGTCTTACGTGCGCGATAAAATTATTAACATATTGCTTGAATAAATCCCTTATATTCTACATAAAAACCAATTCATTATCGCTTTCTCTCGCAAATGTCGCATTTTACATACAATTAAATGCTAATTTCAATTGCCGAGTGTATGCTCACGTCTCGGAATAATTGGCGTGATGCTGTACAATTTTGAACCGTATACCGAGTATGCTATGCTCGTAATGGCTTAATGATGTATCGATGCGTACTGAATGTTAAATTCAGCAAGATGAGAGATTCTGAACACGACACGGGATATACGTAAGATAAATGTATCAGTGATTTATAAATTTACAACCAAAATTAGTTTAAATTGACTTCGTCTATTTTAAAAGTTCTATTTATACTTGTTACATAAATTAAACTTTAAATATTTTTACGAATGTTTCTTTATTTACCATTTATTACGTGAAATGTTTACGAATGAGGGTCGTGTCGATTCTCTGTCAAACTCACATGGGGAAAAAGCAACTAACTGGTAATTTTTTTTAATCTTAAAATGTAAAGAAACCGGCTTAATTTAAGTAAAACCATTTTTATTAGCCAAAAATATAGAAGCTGATGTATTTGCAATAAAATACGTATTTTTAAAAATCTCACTTAAAGTGAAACGATAAGCTAAATTTTACGTTTCATCAAGGGAGACAGGGTACAAAATACCACAGATATTCCCTAAAATAATACCAAATGCTTCATGATGATGTGCAACCACATATCTTAAAGTAAGTACGACTTTTTACACTTACACAGCTACCCATAGAAGCGAGCCTACCATCTATGTCTTCAGGAGTAACAACGCATCTACGCAGTCTTCAATCAGGACAGGACTTCAATCCCGTTCGAGTTCATATGAGACTTATATGTTCGTTTGGAGGACCACGGACCAGGATGTGGAGACCACGTCTCGGTAAGCGTAGCGTAGGCCGACCTCCGACCCGGTGGTCCGACGACATTCGTAGGATCGCCGGTAGAAACTGGATGAGGAAAGCAGAGGACCGTACAACATGGCACGCTCTAGGGGAGGCCTATGTTCAGCAGTGGACAGTTATAGGCTGACGAGATGTTCGTTTGATACTCTTCTAAAAAAACCCTACACTTATTTCTATAAAGCAGTTAAGCATTTTACGTATGCAAATAAGGTACACAGAAAAAATATATTGACAATGATATCACCGATTAAACATTTATTTTACCACATGGAAGTTACTATGTACGTATGTTGGTATGTATAAAATACAGAGTGACATATCTACGAAGGCAACATAGTATATTAATTAAACAGAACATAAATATGACAACTAATTAAAGCACCTTTCAAGTCAAGTGCGAGGCAAGGTCGCCACAGTACGGTCGGCAAAAAGTAAGGAAAAAATAAGGTACGGACAAGTGTCCTTGCATTATTGTGTTTTCCCCTTCGCTATAATTTTATTGGCTCACCTCCAAGTATAATAACTTAACCTTAAGTTAAACTATAGAAGAATTAAGCTTGTTAATTGTATTAGGTTATCTATAATGTTCACAGAAGATTCAATGTGACAGTATTGTAAAGGATAAGTTAAACGCGTTGTTATTTTGTTTTTGCATTATTATGTGTACTAGCAAAATCCACAAAGCTGAGCTACGTCAAGCGAGGTCGATAGTTGGATGGGTCAGCATTAGTGAAAAAAAAATCACGCGCAGTAACATGACTTGGAGAAAATGTACCCAAATATTTCTTGTTTTTACTATTAAGTCTATCCTAAAACATTTTGAAGGCTTTTCAATTTAAAAACCTTCCGACAAGCGTGCGCGTAATTTGCATAAATTGTACAATAGATGAAATCTTTCATTGGACTTTCATTTTCGTGATGATTTAATTTTAGAAAGCCTTCAAAACAAGTATTCATGTAGATATCAACGACTGATTTACATATGATAAATCTGATTGATGATCTACTAGTGATATTATGCAAAAAATGTTTGTCGATATATAAAATATACGCGTCCACTACGTCATGTATTTTTTATAAATACTATAACAATATAAGACTTCGTCATTTTTAAGGTGGCACTAACGTTCAACCGGGGTGGTACCATCACCGCTCTCATAATCCGCCGTAAAAGATTACTTGTGGTTGGTGAGGTGTGGTTGCCGGCTACACTTACAAGCGAGGCGACCATCGCAGTCCTTAGAAGTCGCAACACATTTGTGCACGATGTCAAGGTGGACGAAATTTAGTCCATGAGCTGCAGAGCAAAAATTGATTTTTCATTTTTGGTTTGCCAGTGTGAAGCCAAAATATGAACAATATTATCATTGCTTTTTTTGTCAGAAGAGTAGCA
>DWON01007424.1:0-12940 GCA_018251015.1 Phocides pigmalion okeechobee
TTTGCTGACAAAGATTGTAATCTTGTACAGCGCTGATTTTTAGTCACTCCTGTCTCCCTATGGTGTTTGGCGGGAGAAAGGTTCTCGGGTCAGATGTCCATATGGTTAACTACTTACCATCAGGCGGATAGCACACTCGTTTTTTATTCCTTTATTATAAAAAAAAACTTGTTATGGGAGAAAGGTGTGGCAGCCGACCCACTTACATATAAAGCTACCATCTTAATCCTCAGTGGGAGGAACGCATCTACTCACTAACTTAGATACGATTTCTATCCCGTTTAAGATTGGATGTAAATGATCAAAAGCAGCAACAGTTTAAAATCAGGAAGCAGCATGTTCTCTTACTTAATTTGTCTTGTAACATAAAAAAGCTAAGGTCTGTCAACTAGAGGCTTAGTAAAGCAGGTGAATGAGTGACGTCAAGTCCGCTGGAGTCGGGGTATCGATTCTGTTCGACCTTCCACGACCTGACCCCAGACATGCCTGCACGAATATTGTTCAAGTATGACCGACTAAGATTCGTATTAAACGAAAACATTTGTTTCTTTGGTCCGAAATGTGTTCTTTTTATTTTTATTTAATAAAAGTAAATTATATATTGGTGCAACCAAATTAATGTTAAGTGGTCACTGCCGCCCATGGCCTTTGTACTCAAGTGAACATATGATATGAAACTAATATCTTTGCGAATTTTATAAATCGCGGAGTTTAGCCGTGTCCACTAGCTATAACTGGTTCGAATATCGACAATTAAAAATCGTTAATCGTGAGTACCCGTTACATAGTAAAATGTACAACTTAACAGCTATTTGACGATGATCCGCTCTTTTCTACTTGTTAAAGGAGTATGACTTCTTACACTTCTTGACAGATTTCATCGTAAAATTCAATTATAGTAAAGTACCTCTGGCCTGATGCTTCGCCATCAACTTGTATCAGCAAGGTTCAAATTGTAATATTTTATTGTAATTAATTATTTAACGTTTTCGTAATTTTAAAATCATATTTAATGTACTATGAGTTAGACATTTTGATTGATAGTTGATAATTTTTATTTTTGCACTGGTCATACTTACGATGTTAGTAGATATTTTATTTTCTTACGTTGGCCATATTTAGGACAATTGGCGGGAATTTGGAGAATTTTGGAGAGATAATTTTTTGGTCAGTCAAGATATGGTGGGTAGAACAGAGGAATTAAACTATTTTATAAAAATGTTTTAAATAATTTAGTCAAAGTTACAACATTCATATAATTTCTCAGATAACCCTATACACTTATTAACATCATAGATGCAATATATAGTCGGTATATCGGCCTTGAGTCTGTAGACTAAACTTGTCCGGGAGACTTACAAAATCGTAAACGTATCGCTCGTTGGAACAGTCCTGATTTTCTCAACTTTTAAATTCTAATAACTGTTTAAAAAGAAAATCGCTTGTAAACTTTTAAAACGAGTATCAGACGGCACACGTGTTGTCGTAAACCGATAGTGAAAATAAACCTTGACTTAAGCTTTTCTTAACGGTCGCGTAAGGTTTCGCTAAACCGGAAGTTATGATACGTAGTTATAGTACTAGCTACCCGCGCCGGCGTCGCACGGGTGACGGAACATATTACTAGCTACCCGCGCCGGCGTCGCACGGGTGACGGAACATATTACTCACGTAGCATTTTTTTATATATCTCTCAAAATAAACAAGGGTAGTCATAGGTCATTGTAACATGTTAGAATAAATTACAATGTATTTATGCGTAAGAATCAAGAAATATATCGATATATCTACATTCGTAAATTTTACAGAAGCAAGAATTTAATATTCATGCAATGTGTAAATCAAATCAAATCGAATCGTTTATTGTGGAGTGTCGATTGACGTTTAAATGAACACTCTCTCTGTGGCGTACAAGACTGCTGTGTTTTACTTGACGCAACGCGCTCGCGGTTTGTACACACCCGTCGTGTATGCCAAAATCTATATGGATTACGGGCGAATACAAGTCCTGTGTTTACGTCGGCGCTACAAGACTGAAAGCGGATATTACGTCTGTGTATTCGTAGACGATACAAAGATACTAAAAATTCAATATCAGTGAATAACCGGCGTATCTTCAGTCTAGAGACATATATACAGCTCCAATTTAGTGCCACCTCCCGCAACGCTGACCCGATCTAATATGTGAGCGCGGCAGTCAAAGTGTTAAATCATGATTTTAATTTGACAACAATATTGAGTGTCTCATCTCGTTACGACAACTGGCACTATACCATTTATTTCATCGGTATAAATAAAAAATAAACACAAGTTGTTTTACAGCGGATTATGAGTTCGGCGGCGGTACCTCCACGATCGAACTACATTTCTCAGTCGTTTAAAAATAAATAATCGCGAAGTATACATTTCAATACGCGAGTAGGCTTTCAGAAACGAAAGTTGGTATAAATAGAAGTACTCTCAACTCTTGACTTGCTACAATAGAATACTTGTCATCTCAAGCTCTCCGCGTTATGGAACTTGCTACCAACAAAGAGTTCCAAGTCTTTGATGTCGAGCTTTGAAGCTTAAAAGCTCAAATGTACAGAACATTCACGTGGATGAATTATATAATATAATATGCATTTTATGATCATATGCTAATTTTTATTAAGTAACGAGCTTTTTCCCGCGACTTCGTTCACGTGTTACATAAATTGACATAACTTCCTATTTTTTAACCGATTTAAATGTCAAAAGCACTAAATATTAAGTGAAGTCCATCACAATATAACCCTGAAAACTACATTCAAATCGAATAAACAGTTTCTGATATTAGCTTGCACAAACATACAGACAAACATTATTTTGGGTTCCCTTGCGTATATAAAGGCACCATCCCATTATGATTTTTTAAATATATTTGCCATGTACAGACAGCGATCAGTTACAGTTGTATATGATATACATAAATATAGAATTATGTATAACAAGTATATTTAGCGAATTGTCGCAAAAATGAAATCAGCTGACACTCCGTGCGACGAGTTATTAAACACGATTACGAAGCATTTTTCATGAAATCATGAATGAAGTCCATTTTCTATGGATTTATGAAACGTAATCAGTAATCTGAGCAATATGATTCGTTATTAATTTTCTTTCGTCTGTTTATTAATTTCATTTTAAATTTCATGTAATTTTCTTTGTGTTTGTTGATTTTATTAGGAATAATAGCTTATTTTAACTTTCTATATCTCTCAGAGGTCTGGAGTACGATACCCTGCCCTAGTGAAGGGAATAAGAAGTAAATTATTACTTATACATATGAGGGAAAAGTTTAAGATGACGTAAATATATATATGCATTTACCTCAGCTAATCGTAAAAATCATTATTATCTGTCCCACTGCTGGAAATGTGTTACCTTTCGAATCCTTTCAGAATAAGTTCATTTATTTATTTATATATTTACTATCAAAAAGAATAGTTTATAGCCTGTTAAACTATTACGGTTTCTTTTTTTTACTGTCAATGACAGTAAAAAAAAGAAACCGAAAAATGGAAACACTACTGTCAAAATTATATCCAAAATATTTTTATTAAACAAGATTCTTAACAAATCTCTTTATGAACGTCAATAAACTATCACCTACTCCTAAGGTGTTCTTCCTCGTTTTGAAGACGCGGCGAAAGAAACTCTAAAACACACACACATAAATTTCATATGGTTCTACGTAGATCAATAGAAAACACGTATTTCATACGTCATGGTTCTATGCAGACGAAGTGCGGATTGATAGACTTCACACCCCTTTTAAGAACTTTATAGAGAGATTTGAGATACGAAGGTGCCTCACATGCTCCTTTTCCGTAAGCAAACGACAATTTTTTTATATCTACGCAGTAGTAACTTTGAAAAATCTTAGATCCGTGCTCGGGACCCGAGCCCGTAATCCCTTATGTGAGTGTGTTATATGGTAACAGGCTATCCGATATGATTTTGCACTATTATCGGACAATTTATAAATTTTACTGTGTCGTTTTTAACGATTTTTGAACCAGTTGTAGTTTATCTAAGTCACAAATAGTGCAAAGTTCAGTGCGTAAAGATAGAGTTAGTGCCGTGTGTCGTGATATGGAACCCAAAAAAACCGACGTTGAGTAAATCGATTAATGTACCATTTTAAAACTGGGAGAATTATAGTTCGGCCGGGGAATAACCACCACCGCCCTCATAATCCGCCATAAATCATTACTTGTGTTCGGTTGGAGAGGTGCGGTTGCCGGCTACACTTTGAAGAGAGGCGACCATCTTAGTCCTCAGGAGTAGTAACGTAGCTATGTACGTTCGAGCTCAGATAGGATTTCGGTCGTGTTTGTGGTTGTAAATGGATATCTATGGGTCGCGACCACTTAACATCAGGTGATTTGCATGCCCGTTTGCTACTCTTCTCACATTAAAAAGAAATAGCATCCGTCAACAATTTCCCCCGCCACCGCAGTTTCGCCGTAATCGTGCCATGCGACTAGTTCGAAATATCGGCAATCAAAAATCTAAAATTGTTATTCGTGAGTATCCGGTACATGGTAAAAAGACTATCACCGCTTCGACAGTCCACAAAACTATAATTACTTTCAAAATAAAATAAAAATGCAAAAATCTCAATGCACCATGTCATTTAAGTCACGTACGTATGCAGAGTCACTTTCTAAAGAAACGTGACAGTCTTAACAAATTAACGATTGGTTAAAACCTGCACATTATCGCGAATATATACGACGGAACTACATGACACAGAGTAAGGAATAACAGAAGTGGCTCGTAAGTATAAATTTCAAATTATTATTTATATTTTATATCTATCTCTTGGTCCCTTGGTCATTACCATAACCTGAAAACAACATTACCATCATTGATCTTTTTGCAAGTTCTCCAATGCTTTGTAGAAAGTTCTAACCGAAAAAGAAAACTAAAAATTGTGCAGAAAATTTCATAAAATATAATAACTATGTACTTAAACTTTGCGCATTTGACAGTTCGCTTTGAACTTCGCGCGTTTGACAGTTCACTTTGAACTTCGCGCGTTCGACAGATAACGCGCTGCAAATTTACATTGTCGTTTAACAGTTCAATTGGGCAGTATTTATCAATCACAAAAGTACTTTATTAGAATCCAACCCATGTCAAATCAAATTGATAATTGATTCATGCAGTCTATTGATGAAAACCGCATTAAAATCTATTGCTGAGTTTCAAAGATCTAAGCGGTTACAATTTATGTAACGTAGAGTATAGACACTTAACGTCTCTACGCTATATAAGATGTAGAGATACACGACTTCTTTATATTATATAAAGATTCTGAAAAGAAAAAGTTCGGAAAGATAAATCGATACTCACTTTCCCTCTTATGCAGTCCCATGTTGGCATCAGTGCATACTGCACTCACACGTAATGGCACATCACTATTCTAAGGAGCTAGAGAGCTGAGCTAGAGATGTGCACAGAATGTCAACGTTGAGCAAGGCTGCTAAATCTTGCGGGTCGGTGCAAAATCGAGAGTTTCTTGTTGGCAAGCACTAGAAAGGAATGCTAATCATTTCAAATAATAATACACGTAATTTGTTCTCGTAAACTAATGCCGTTTTATTCTTAGTAGCCTTGTTGTAAAATAAAACTATGTTGCCGAGATATAGTATATTTTTATTATTGTTACTTTTGTTTTTGTCGATAACCAAGCAACTAAGTCTATATTAAAAATATTTTCATTTCGTAATGACTTATTAATATCTTACTTTTTGCTTACTTTCAAATAAAATGAAAACAAATAAAATACTTTTTATTAAAAAAATAAGTAGGTATATTTATTTCAATAATTTACTCCATTCACACATACACACTATTTTGTTTAAATACTAAATCAAATAAAATCTTACATTTTCTCACACTTCCGTTTTGTAAATGAAAGCCTCTTTGTATTTTAAGACCCGCATAAGACAATTGCCAATTAAAAAGTATTTTCATTTTTAATTGCATTTTACTTTCTACGCTGTCACACCTAATTATTCGGCAAGTCTAGCCCAAAATGTAATTAGTGTCACAAATTAATTTTAATTATTGCGGTGAAGTCTGCACTTTCCAATTTGTTATTCGATGCAAGCGTATTTCCCATTAATAAATGGGTGTCAATAATACATTAATTTGTGAAATACATTAATTCAATAATACATTAATTGGAGGAGAAACCAATAAATTTGCTTGTGTGTGTGCATGTGTGCGTGTGTGTGTGTGTGTGTGTGTGTGTGAGAGAGAGAGAGAGAGAGAGAGAGAGAGAAGAGTAGCAACGCGAAAGTACGAGCAAGGAACATGGTAAACTGGCAGGTATCTTTGGCTTGTTATATAAATTTACTGCTAATATACAGGGCAAAAATAGTACTGCATACCGTGCATAGGATCTGTACTATGTTTATATACTATAATATGTATGTATACTATATGTAGGTATATACGATTTTAAACTGATATTATCGCGGAATTTATACATTATGTTACATAACGGGTAGAATAGAATAGAATAGAATAGAATATTCTTTATTGCATACCATGAGATAGAAGATAAACATTTACAAAGTTTCATAACTTAGTACACAATAGGCGGACCAACCAGTTGCATGGCTCGAAATCGTCAGTACCCGTTATGTAAAATAATGTACATATAGGTGTATATTAATGTATTTGATTGAAATATCGATTTTAACGCGACCAAATCTGCGGGCAAAAACTAGTTGTGTTATAATTATTGTAATGCTCAAGATATGCGATGTGAAAATCTCAACAGCATCTTTTGTTTAGATACCTCTCGTTTTTATATCAGTTATATCATATTTCCTATTCACATTTAAAGGTGGTAGATTTGTTGAGCTCACCCGGGCCGGCACCACAAGAGTTGGAACGGATCCGCGTCCATCCTTAAATAGAACTTCTGTTCTATTTGAGATTGGACGTGATTGTCCATGGGCTGCAGTAACCACCTAAGATCATGTGGTCTGCATGCCCGTTTTACTTTTTCATAATAAAAAAAATAAAAAAAAACATCATTTATTTATACAAGTCATTATGCTAAAAGCTTTGTATTGTCGAGGTTAATCAAATCATAAACCTTCCGCTACTCAACACAAGATGGCGTTATTTTAATATCCTGAATCATGCTATTAAAGTTTTTAACACGTCGAAAAAATGAGGAGTTTCTCAATTCGTCGGCGTTTTTATTTCAATTGTATGAGCGTATTATAAATTACTTATCACTTAATTTTGAAGGACACCATCGAAATATAATCTACCTAAGTACTCAAGTTTTCAATGATGTACTCGAGAAGCGTGCAGAACTACAGTTCTGGTCTATACACTATAGAACTAGAAAAGACATCCTAACTTCTTCCATCACTCCCCTCCCACCTTTCCGTGGAGAAGGAGCCGTGGGAAGGTGGGATGGGACTATAGAACTAGAAAAGAGATCCTAACTTCTCCCATCACTCCCATACCACCTTTCCGCGGAGAAGGAGCCGTGGGAAGGTGGGATGGGAGTCTCATGCCGCGCAGTGGGACTGTAGACTGTGGACTGGGTCTACCTATAATCAACTTATGTACCATGTCAAGGTTACAAGACAACATTACACGGTCTGGATGCTATTTTATGCCATTTGTTATTTTATGAAATAAAGTCCGACCAAAAATCCCAAAAACCAAAATGACATATGTATCATGCAGCATAATAAAAACAGTGATAGTTCAATTTAGTGGTGACGATTCCGATCTCACACGCAGGTTTGGGATTGGAGTCCTTGACACATCTCTGATTTTTCAAAATTGTGTGCCCGTGTATTATAATTTATTTCATTATTATGGTAGAGTAAGAAACGGGCATGCAGGCCACCTGATGTTAAGTGGTCACTGCAGCACATGGACAACCACATCCAATCCCAAATAGAACAGAAGTTCTATTTAAGGATGGACGTGGATGCGTTCCCACTCTTGAGGACTAAGATGGTCGCCTCCAATAATATGTAGGTATCCGGCAACCACACCTTCCCAACCGAAACACAATACATGAAGAACATGTCGCTTTACTTTATGAGGGCGGCGGTGGTGCCGCAGCGGGCGAGCTCTAACGGCTCTACCACCTTTTAAATTAACTATATCTTGATTTAACGGCGAAGAAAAACATCATAAGGAAACGTGCAGTAAAAAAAAACACTAAATATTTTAAAGCAGATGCACGTATCGTTAATATGTACATTTATAATACATACATATTACATACTAGTTGTGCCCGAGATTTCGTTCGTGTTATTATTATTTTATATCATTGTAAATAAAAGTAGCCTAAGTTAGCTACATTACTTATCTCCCAGTGAAAGTCACGTTAAAATCGGTCTATCCGTTCCAGAGATTAGACGGAACAAACAGACAGATAGACATACAAAAAGTGTTCTTTTTTGTATATGCACACAAGCATTTAGTTAGTAAAAAGCAGTTATGTTAATATTGCAAACAGACACTCCAATTTTATTTATTCGCATAGAATATATATATACACAGACTTTAGTCGCATATATCTTAAACCGAAATCTCTGGAAATTATAAAATACTGCAAACAAAACAAAATGGTTACGTTTGTACCACGCTCGACTGGCCACCGGTTGTTACGGCCTTGGCTTCAAATAATTACAAACTTTTGGTCCAATATTGGCGGCAATTATCTTCGTAACTAGGTTCCATGTTGGAATTATATATGATATCTGCTTTTTTATGTGAGAAGAGAAGCAAACTAGCATACAAACCACCTGATGTTAAGTAGTCGCAGCCCATAAACATCCACGTACAACCACAAACACGACTGAAATTCTATCTGAACATGAACGTAGATGTGTTACTACTCCTGAGGACTAAGATGGTCGCCTCGCTTCAAAGTGTAGCTGGCAACCACACCTCCAACCGGAACATAAATAATGCTTTACGGCGGATTATGATGGCGTCGGTGGAATATATTTCAAACACAAAGTTCCACCGGTGTCTTCGTATTCCGTTTTCAATCTCATGTTAGTTTGAGAGATGCTTTTGCCGTCTACACTTAAAAGGACTTTCAGCATACAAAATGCCAATAAGTACAGGCAAACAAGCATATAGACCACCTTATATTAACACTTTGATTGCGGCGGGAGGCGGCACCATAGCTGTATTCTCTAGATTGCAAATGCGCCGACAATTCTAAAATATTGTATTTATTAGCATGTGTGTATCATCCGATAATGTCCGCCCCCATTCTTGTAGGGCCGACGTAACCAGCCCTTTTGTTTGCCCGTAATCCAGATTTATACGAACAACACAGGTATGTACAACAAGAGCATTGCGCCAATGTTGTACGCTGCTGAGAAAGTGTTAACATCGGATGTCTTGCACTTCGTTTACTATAATCTTTCAACATTAAAAAAACGCTTAAGTCTGAAGTTACTAAGTGGTTACTTCCAATAAACTCTCTAATATTTTCTAATTCCATGTAATCCGCTCATATTCTAATTATTTAATCGTTTGATTACATCAAAGGAAATGTGTATCCTATTGTTCAATTATCTCCTATTAATGTGAAACATCTATTGACGCTTTGACGGTGAGATCGACTGATATAAATCGACGCCATTACACTTACGCCGTCATATCATTTATACGCGTCTCGTATGGAACGACGGCAAACGCTACGACTCTGTTATGCCGTCGTGTCACTTTAACAGTTCTTGTATATGATACAATTTATAAAAATTACAAATACTGTTATAAAAATATAATAAAACAATTTTGCAAACTAATGAGCCGATTTTGATAGGAGTTTTATGCTTTAAATAGAATATTTTACAGGAACATTGTTTTTACTTTATTTTCTTTATTAAATATATTTTTTTATTTTATTCAATATAAATATTAAAAAGTTTCAGATTATTCTTAAAAAATAATTTAAGTTTAAAAAACATAATTTACTGAAGCTTTTTATATTTAAAATTATATATGTATCCATCATTCTTAATTTAGTTTAATTATAAGTTCTATGTTATGGTTTATTATATATTTTTAACTTATGTCATTGTAAATTAAATAAATTTATATTTACTGTAATAATTTGAAATAATCATTGAAAATGGTAAATTTGCAAATGAAACTATAAAATAGTGTATTTTTCCAAATACACGTTTCTTTTGGTGTTATATCTTGTACAAAAACTTATGAATAAATAAAAATAAATAAATATTTTATGATAAAAATGAACAAAGGTAAACAGGTACGCAAAACGCCGTTAACCTTTTGAAACGAGTGATTTCTTTTTATTGTTATTAATTACAAAATGCCAGGTGTCATTCAAACCGGGGACTTAACAGATATTATCTATTTCATGTTGTTATGAATAAATTTAAAGTTTTACTAATTAGCAAAGTTCATTTTAGCAAAAATACATAAAGCTGAATCTAGGTACCCCTTCATTAATGTCATATTTTTTTATTAGCTCCCAAATACCGTAATTAATATGAAAAATATATTTTTTAACTCATAAATAGTTCAAAAAAATATTTCGTATTTATTTAAATAACTTCACATTGCTTAATTAAGACTGTGTGTTGATTATTACATTATATGTTTCCCATATAAAAACAAATAATCTTAATCTGAATTTATATTATTGTTTATTTTACTAATTGAAGAATTATGGCTCGACCGAGGAGACACCACCGTTGCCTTCATAATCCTCTGTGAAGCAAGTCGTGCATCGGTTGGAGAGGTGCGGTTGCCGGCTACTCTTACAAGCGAGGCGACCATCTCAGTCCTCAGGATACGATACGAGCTCGGATAGGACATCAGTCCTCTGTAAGGTTGTGTGTGAATGTCTATCGGCTGCAGTGGGTACTTAACGTCAACTCTCATTCTCGTTTGTGAGTAACAAAATCTCACATAAACGTGTTATAAAATGGATGTAATACTTTACACCTATTCCCCTGCGCCGTCCTACTCTTTGCTCATTTGGTATTCAAATTAATAATTTTCGATTTCAACCGCCATATATAGATGTTTGTATAAACATTGTATTAATATTTATGATATTCTTGTGTATTCACTTTTTATTTGAATATCTTGCTAATAAAAATAAAAGTTTTACGTAGATTACATTATTTTTTCGTTAGAAATGTGGCGAAGAAACAGTAATGCTATCTTTTTTATGTGATAAGTGTAGCAAACGAGCATGCAAACCACCTGATGTTAAGTAGTCTCAGCCCATAGACATCCACGTACAAGTACGATCAAAATCCTATCTGAGCTCGAACGTAAATGCGTTGCTACTCCTGAGGACTAAGATGGACGCGTCGCTTCAAAGTGTAACTGGCAATCGCACCTCTCCAACCGAACCACAAGTAATGCTTCACGGCGGATTATCAGGGCGGCGGTGGTACCTCCCCGATCGAACTATGATTCTCGCATCTTTTATTTATTTATTTATACATAGTTAATTTAACACCTTAACTATTATTGCAAGTAAATATTATTGATATATAAGTAAACATTATTATATCGTACGTATTATTATATAATTAACACTTTCCCTGCGTCGTACAACACTACTGTGTATTGCGCGGCGCAACGCGCTTGCGGCTCGTACAAGCCTGTGTTGTACGTACAAATCTGTATGGATTACGGGCGAACACAAGTGCTATAATTACGTCAGCGCTACAAGACAGAAAGCGAGAATTACATCTGTGTAATCGTAGGTGATAAACAGATGCTAAAAATACAATATTTCAGTGAATTGTCAGTGCGTCTTCAGTCTAGAGAAATAAACTCCAACTTAGCCGCCTCCCGATACTCTGACCCAATCTAACATATGAGCGCAGCAGTCGAAGTGTTAAGTATTTAAGTTAATAATACGTATTTACCCACGCTATTAATTATCATACTTCAATCAAGATACCCGCACGTTATTACCCTATATAACGAATAATCCATTACTCGAACGGACTAAAATCAGAGTAGCACAGACAGACAATGTTATGTTGCTATTATCGCCGGCCATCGACCCGATTTGCGTGTTCTACATTCTTTTATTGTTACTTTTATTTATGCGGTTAATGAAATTAGATTTTACAATCTGAGTTTCTGTACGCTATGTGTTATGGGGCTAGCCCCTTTTTCCCCGCGGATAGGTCTTTCCCCACAATTAGAAAAAACTTGAACGGTGGGAGCCTTTAAAGGTGGGAGAACTATAGTTCAACCGGGGAGGTACCACCGCCGCCCTCATGATTCACCATAAAGCATTACTTGTGTTTCGGTTGGAGGTGCGGTTGCCGGCTACACTTTGAAGCGACGCGACCATTTTAGTCCTGAGGAGTACCAATGTATCTACTTTCGAGTGTTGGTTGTCCGTGGATGTCTATAGGCTGCGACTACTTAACATCAGGTGGTTTGCATACTCGTTTGCTACTCTTCTCACATAAAAAAATCGTTCCAATGTGGTATTTAACACTTTCCCTACACGATACAACACTGCTTTGTATTACGCGGCGTAACGCGCTTGCGGCTTGTATACACCTGTGTTGTACGTACAAATGTGTATGTGTATTACTGCAAACACAAGTGCTGTGTTTACGGCGCTACGAAACTGCGGACGGAAACAAGTCACAAGTCACAATTAAAGTTGGTAGAGCCGTTAGAGCTCGCCCGGGGCAGTACCACCGCCACCCTCATAATCCGCCGTAAAGCAACATGTCCTTCATGTATTGTGTTTCGGTTGGGGAGGTGTGGTTGCCGGATACGCATTGGAGGCGACGATCTTAGTCCTTAGAAGTAGGAACGCATCCGCGTCCATCCTTAAATAGAACTTCTCTTCTATTTGAGATTGGACGTGGTTGTCCATGGGCTGCAG